>JANIJG010013451.1:25076-36370 GCA_024611175.1 Megaceryle torquata | reverse complement strand
AAGTCCTTAATTTTAGGAAAAAAAAAAAGAAGAAAACAAAAGACAAAAAAAAAAAAACAAAAAACCCCCCCCCCCCCCCCCCAAAAAAAGAAAACCCACCAAACAACAACAACAAAAAACCCCCACAAACAAACAAACAAAAGACCAAAAAAAACCCCACACCAAACCAAACCATAACCCAAAACCCTTGCAGTTGTGCAAGCCACAGCAAGTTATGACTTGCATAAGAAACAATACTGTAAGGCTGTTTGGGGTACAGAGGGAGACAAATCTCATTCTGTGACATATTAGCAGAAGTGCTCTATGCAAGAGACAAGAAGCAATTATTTTCCTCTGTTCAGCACTAAGAAGGCCTCTTTGGTGTTTGAGACGTTACACTTCTGGGAAGTGCGGAGACACCAGAGAGAATCTAGAAGAAAGCAATGTTAAGAGAATTCCTAAAGCTCTGACAAGGAAGGAGAGACTGGAAGGTGACACTTCCTAATCTTTATAAAAAGTGGAGAGTTTTTCCAAGAGGAAAATGTTCTTATAAATGATGACAATGCCGTTTTTCTCCACATCTGGACAAAAAAATTACTGTTTTAACTTGCAATTAAGGAAAAAGAAAAACATTCTGTGTTTTTAACACAGAGAATAATAAGAGAACAGACCTAAAAGGATCACAGTGTAGAGAAGTGGACTACTGCATGCAATATCCTTCACTGCAGATTTTAAAGAAACTAGGAAAAATTCTCCATTCTAGCAGAACTAGGTGACCTTTAGAGATCCCTTCTAGCAGAAGCATTTTAAGAACTGTGCTGGTCCACACAGCAGAGGGGAAGAGAGGAGTCCCCTCCCCTGTAGCGCAGCTTCCTACCTCAGCTGAACGTCAAGGGTTGGCAAGGCCTGATTCTCTCACCCAACAGTCTGAAGAAGTCATCCTCACAGCTTCTCTGCTCTCCAGTCCTGTATTTCTGAGACTGAGAAAACAGGGCTGACTGACAAAATTTCCATCTCCTGCATGCAGGAGGAGTCAAACAATATACTTTCTTCACAAGCCTCTCCATCAGCACATCATCCAAAAGCTCTCTCATGTTTCCTAGAGCCATCTTCCTGGTGTTTCTGTAGCTACCTCTGTCCCTCTCTGCTACCCTTCCCCCAGCCCTCTGCTCTGGCCTTCCAAGACTTCTCAAAGTCTGCTGCTCTCAGATGAACTGTCCCATGTAAAGAAGCTAAATGACCTCTTGATGCCTATCCTGATAGCAAGGCTAATATCTACCCATAGTACACTAAGATGTATTTGTCAGTAAAACACTAAAACATTTCTGTGACCTCTCCTGCTGCATTATTAAAATGGCAGTTCAGTACTGAAAGCTCATACACTTCTCCAGGGTGGACTCTTTTTTGTTCCCAAATTTCAGTTTCCTTCCTTCCTGAAATACCTATCTTTGAATGACTCTTCTTCTAGTGAAGAAGGATTCACTTGAGAGAATATGAAGCTTAAAAACTGAGATGAGAACTTTCTTGTAGCTGCCCCTGAGATTCAGAAAAAGGTCTTTGGCCAAAATCACCCACATCCAGTTCCAGGGAGCTTAATTAATGGTTAGACACAATGATCCCAAGGGTCTTTTCCAACCTAAATAATTCTGTGATTCTGCATATGATCAGCAGCACTGTACCAGAGACATGAAGACAGTGTGGCAATCTGTAGACAGAACAGCATCCATACCAGTACTTTGATGACCTTATACACTGAATGAGCCCACAGTTGGCTGCTAAAGCAAATGGGATGCTGGCTGATGATGCACAGCATAGGCGCTGTGTGTTTGCAGCACTATCCCTACTAATGAGGTAGGCTGCTGCGCTTTCCAATAGCTGAAGTTTCTTTGGAGCTTTTATCTTCAGCTTCAGTGAGTTACAATAATCCAGTCTGGTTGTGCAGAACATGTTCATCACTACTGCTAGATCCATGCCAAAGAAAAGCGTAGCTTCTTGAACAGCCTAAAGTACAATAATTAATTTCTGACTATTTCTTGGTATTGAAGTACTAGCTAGAGTAGAATGCTGCACAGAACTCATAAAGCTTTGAAAAAATCAAGGCCAAGTGCCTTCCCAGAGAAAAGGGGTTGCTGCATCTTCTAGTTTGGTCAAATCACTCATACTTGATACATTTTTGTGCTGTGCCTTGGATACAGCCTAGGCCAGTCGCTCTTGCTGAGTAATTTAACAGTATCTTGTGATCTACATATCAAAACCAGTAGGAAGAACAAGTATGGATGTTAATATGATTTAAAAGGTACTTTGCAGTAGCAACAGCTAGAGGCACAATTAGGTCTCTGTCTTTGCTAGTCATGGAAATATAATGAAAGATTAGTATAAGTAATTACATTACAGTGGTCAAAATAAAAGAGCTAAGCACTGTATTCTCTTTGGTGTCTGCACTCATTTGCAAGTCTCAAGTAGCACCTCCTTAGTGTGTTAGCCATGGTAATACACTGTGGAGGCTGTGTTGCAAATGTACATTTAGCATTCTATTTGCCTCTTATGAAGCAAAACTAAATAAAGGCAGCACAAAATGATACTTTGCAGTGTATGCTGGAATAAACAATTGTCTGATACACAACAGCTAAACGCTGGGGGGGGGAGGGGGGGGGGGGGGAATCCCATTCCCGCAAATTAATCCTTAAAGTGGTCAAAACCCTGCATTCTTCCAATAGTGTTCCTTTGAAACAGCCTACCTTTGAAATGCTTTTGAGCAAAGTAAGATGTAGCAGTATCCAGAGGGAGCTGCTGCTGGCTTTTCACCCCAAAGGGAGGAAGGGAGGGAGGAGTGGCTTTTCCCAGTGACATAATCTAGAATATGGGCTGACGTGTGTAGAAGGCATATACTCACAGTGCTGATGACAAAAAGGGATTAACAGGATGTTTTTCCCTCGGAGGTGACACAAAGAAAGAGTTGCATATTAAGTGAGATAAACATCTGACCCTCCATGGAGGCCCCGAGAGACCTGCAGTACTTTCTGCAACAAATACCTTGTATTGTAAAGATTTTGAGTCAGTGAATTTTACTGATGGGCACATCTAGGACACAGTACCCATGCAGTCAGACCTTACCAGAGACTGAGAACTCTCAACCTGAGCCACATGCCAAGAGTGCCTCTGTCTTATTCATTCATGCCTTGCTGGGGTAAAAAGGACTTGCCTCAAAATGAAGTTTTGAATTCAGAGAAGAGATACGACCTTTTAATTTCTCCATGTATTATGGCCCGTTGCTTTCTATAACCAGCTTTAACTGCACAGCTGGTAGGAAGCTACAAGCAGGCTGGCAAGATAATGCCCTGCAGAAGATGGCTGGACAAAGGTGAACAGGTACAGCATCCATCCCATTCCCGCTCCAGTAAAGTGGTACAGCCATTGGGACAGACACCCTCAAGGAACAATCTCATTTTAGAGATCTCAGGCACGTCAGGAGAGCACATCTTTTTCTACGTCCCCTGAGGCTGCAAAATGGAGTGGTGGGATGCACATCTAGTCCATAGGAATACTCTTCTCCCCACTAAGGACTTACAAATGAGTTCAGCATAATCCAGTCCTACTGGTAATGGTCCACTTGGGCATCACTTTCTTACACGCTATCAAAGATTAAAAGAGTTCAGGTTCCTTCCTCAGCCCATGAATCTCATGTGGTATCACCAAGTAGTACTCAGTAAATCCTCATCTGCTGCTATAAAATGAAATAAAATTACCAATAAGCACTATTTCTAACAACAAAACTTTACTCATTATGCAATATATGCTCCTGTCATTCTCTGAGGGAAAAATGCCTAATTGCTTACATTATATCTCACTGGAAATGTAACAACAAAAGGAAGACAGACTACTGAAGGATGAAAATAACCATTGTGGCAACATGTGGTACAGGGGCTGACCCTAAAAGAGAGTTATTTATTCTGAAGATGCAGTAAATTATAAACAGGAGTTTGAGAAAAACACTGCCAATTAAGGAAATTGTCTGACATATATCAAGGAAGTAATATTTATGTAAATACTGTTTGCTTAAGTTTAACACATACTGGTCTGTTTCTGTGTGCAGGGTTGAAGAACAGTGGCACACAAGATTGATGGAATCCTGACATCCTCCCCCCTCAATATGCTTTCTGCTGCTCTTGGGGGCTACAACTCAGTGTAACAGAGAAAGGTAGCCATGGCAAAAAACTCTATCTTTTTTTCTTCTATGCTGAAAGCGCATCACTCGCAGACATTTACACAAAGAGAAGCATACAGGGAACAAATAATAACAAAAATAATAATAAAAAGCAACATTACATTTCTGCAAATGCAATGGGTAGCTATTTCTTGGGAATCATGTATGTCCTCTGCACACAAAACTTGTGGACCTCCAGAGCAGTTGCTACTCATTAGTAGTCTATAAATCTGCCCACTCATAAATGTGTTGGATGTGCTTGGTTATCTATCAGATATGCAGAAAGGTAATGGTGTGGCACACATTAGAATTCATCAATGTTCTTTTTGTATTGCCTTTTTTTTTTTCCCCCAGAGGTATATTCAGGCCAAATCAATGGCCTCCAGAAAGTGGTGATAATGCCGCACACAGCTTGGAAATCCGCTCATTAGGGAGGGTGACATAAAAGATTAATTAGATATTTGTACTTTGAGGCCACAGTTGTCATTTTTGCAGAAAGACACCTGTTACATGCAAGTATTTACCAGGTTTGACAAAATGGGCCATAACTGGACAAGAAGACTTAAAAATTCATACTGGCCAATGAAAAGTCAGTGTTCAAAGGACACTACAGCCATCCTTCTACACAGGCGGCATGCCACGTGAAAGAATGGTGATACCCTAACATTACTGTTCAAAGGTTTGGAGCAATCACTATCTGCTAAAAACAATATAATTAGAAAATACTTTCCTACAAATTAAATGCAAATGGTTTGATATGTTACTGAGTGAGCACATTTAGTTACTATCAGCACATTAAATACAATTTAAACCCCACTCTCAAGCACCTGAATTTTCTCCCAAGCTGGCAGTCAGGCAGAATACAGCATTTCCACACCAGGGGCATGGGGGGGTGGACTAGAAAGCTTGGTGAGGCATGAAAAATTGAATTTCAGTGAGGCAACGGAAAGGACATTGTTGGGCAATTACAGCGCTCCAGTGTTTGCAGTCCGCAAAGGCTGCAATCATCTGCAGCGACAGCGTGGTGTACGGCTCCCCCCAGGCACTGCACTCCAGTTAAATCAATTTGTCAGGAGCGGGGCTGCTCCCTCCCTTCTGCCGCGGAGACTCACCGGAGCGGAGGACAGCTGGGGCGCGCAGCTGTCTCTCCGCAGCAGATCAATTAGAACATCAAAATTCATCTGCTAATTAGCAAGCATATACAGAGGGGGAAGAAACCTCCCTTAAATGAATCATTTCCCCATATTAATGAATTCAGTGACATCCCAAATTTAAAGCCTAGCCCAACGAGAAGAGACACAGCCATGTAAGGCACCAGCTAACATGATGAGATAATTTCATTATTGTAAAGTTGATCTGCTGCTGAGGTGAAAATAAAAACTCACTAAACCTAAAAATTTGCACTTCCAGTATCAGTGAAAGAATACCAAATCTAGTAGAGCTACTAATGTCTGACACAGTGTAAACAGTGATTGCTGTAAATACAAGTGGAAAAAATATTAATCCTGGTCAGCCTGACATACTACTGCTTGCTTTAAAATATGCCGAAAACTCACTTGACTTCTGTGATTGAGGACTGGGCCTCAGGTCAGCAATTTTTATCCTTGCTTTTATTTGTTTTTATACTCGACCTTTGTGTTGTTATTAGAATGACACTTAATGTTCATTCACATGTTGCTATGTTGCTATGGGGTGTTTTTACAAGAGAACTTGGCCAAAGTCAGATGCTGATCCAATGCCATTTCAAGGCTTAGCAGGACAAGGTCATGATTTTTTTTTTTTCTTCTGCTCAGCAGAGACAAAAAAAAGTCATTCTATTTTTGCATCAAAGCTTAGAGCACGTTAATTCTTGCATGTGAAGATCTCAGCCCGAAGAGTGGCCAGGCACACTGACTGGTAATACATGAAAAAAACAGCCACCCTGGTTACTCCCAGTGCCTCAGCCATCACAGCCTGATCATAGTGGACTTCAGCAGCTCTTCTCCATATACCAAGCACAAAACCTTTGTTCTTGGAAGTTTGTCCAAGAACACTTTATGATGTGTACCTTGTCAGAAATGATTAAGGAAAAAAGAACATCAATGTGGAGACAACTATGACAAAATGATCTCCCTGAAACAGTACCCTAAAAAAGGAAATGGTAAAATTGGCATCAGCAATGACCCTAATGCTCATTTGAAGCAGTTGATTCAATACAATTGAATCAATTTTTCCCCAGGTGTTTATTTTTTAAGGCTCCATATTCTTACATCTGTATGTAGATGCAATATTTAGGCCATTAGACATCAAATAACCAACTGTGAATCATTTTAAAATATGTTGCTATAACCTGCAGCATGGAGAAGTCACAACACACAATACCTACCTGGAAACTAGTCTTTAAGGTGACACATGGGTCCTGACTGTTTACCTTATTCTTAATCATTTATTTTTCCTCACCAAGTTTTTTCCTCTTTTGTTCTTTTAACAGCATTCATTAAAAACAAAACTGCATTAGAAGTCTGAAAACAAAGCCACACAGCAATGCCAGTTACATGAGGAGCCGAATTCTCTAAGCGAAGGCTATGAAATGTTATTGCTGGCTCTGCTGCAGTAAAACAAACTGCCACAGAGCACCATGTCCATTCTCATCTATTGAAAGAGATGAGCTGAAAATGAGTCACAGAGGAGGTCAACCAAGATAGTGTAAGTTACCCACTTGCCCTGCAATAATGAAGAGCATGTATAAAAAGCGTTTAATAATACGAGGAAGTTTTATTGCCACCCTCACTTCTTTTCAAATCCTGCACTGGACTGATTGCCGTTACACCCAATGAAGCTTATGCGTGAGCAGGAAGAGTGTGACCCACCAAGTATTACAGCTCTAAGCTGCCATTTAGTTCTAAATTTCTTTCTTAAGTGAGGACTGCTGAATACAGCAAGCACCGAGCTGTAATATATACTCCATTAAAAGTAGTCCTGAGAATGTGACATTCTTCTTATCATATTACCTCAGTTACTGGCAGAATAATATAATTAGGATTCACACTGAAGTGGCCTACAGAATGAATTTAATCAAATTTTAATATAAAATATGGCCACTTAGAACATTTTCCATTCAATAGCTTGTTCAGTCAAGATGCTGTGTAGGGAGGGGAAGTGCACAGTTGCCATTCTCAGTAACAAAACAGCACTTCCTTTTAAGTCAAATATGGCAATCAGGATGTTTAAGCAGGCATTAGAGGATGCACTGGTGTCACCGCTGTTGGACTGTGCAACGTATATCATTTAGCATGGATGACTGCTGTGTCACTTTCAGTCTCTTATGTGTACAATACAGACAGAGAAACTTTGTATTTGAGTGCTCCTAGCAAGAAATAAGTAATTAACTCACTGAAAAAAACTCTTTTCTTACCAATATTCAGACAGACCAAGTGGCTGGATTCTGCTCTGAACAACATCAGTGCAAATTCAGAGTGCAGTCATTGACAAAGCACCAGTTGCTGCAATTCTACACTGAGATGATATCTACTGATCTGATTATAACTAGATGACTTGGTAGTTGAGTGTGTCCCACTGATTAGATCTTAGGCAACTCCAAATACAAGGAGACACTGCATTAAGTGTGTAAAATTTTCACCGTGTAGAGTTTTTCAGAAAATCCCCTTGGGAACTACAGTTGTAAGTGTTCAGAAATAAAAATAAATGCAAAAGGACAGAATTGATACTAGATATGAGAGGTACTAGATACAGAAGGCATTTGTGCAGATGTTTATGTTCATTACTGTGGCCATCTGCAGCATATAAACTTGGGTTTGCTTCTTTTCAGTTTTAAGGCTCCAGCACAGCCCTCACACTCTACTCACACAGGAAGAGCTGTGATGGGTTAAAAATTCACTGGAGAGCTACAGTTTAGTTTATAGCATCTGAGGATCCAGCCATGCAGTTTACAACTATTTGCAACATTTTAGCCATTTGATTATGATTTCGTACTTAAGAGATTTTTCTTGAAGGTGGATCAAGTCCATTAATTCCTTGGATGTTATTCAGGAGTTTTGCTGCTGTTGTTGGTTTTTTATTATAATTTTGTTAGGGTTTGGGGTTTTTGTGTTATTTTGCTTTTTAAAAAAAACCCTGTCCATCTGCTGCTCTCTCAGGGCTCTCCACCACATTCCTCAGAGCCTCAGAGCATCTGTTTCCTTCATCTTTGCCTTACATTAGCTCCATTTGCTCCTTTCCCTTTTCTTTCTCCTCTTATTTTAAATTATTTTCATTTTCTATCTCCTATGTCTGACCATCTTTGCTTATTCTCTCTTCATTTCCCCCTCTCAGTAACCCTGTGATCCCACATCGTCACTGTCCTCCCCCTGGTAACATTCTCAAGAAGTAACCTTCCTGCCATGTCTGCCTTCTACTTACCCCAGTTTTGGCACTATCTCAAGGACTTTAGTAACATTATTCCTACCTGCACATACCTCGTCTCAGCCTCTTGCTTCCTCTGCTTTTATTTTCTCCAAAACTCTATTTAAAATGACCGTAACCAGCCACAGCTTCCTTACAATTCCCTTTTCCACAATTCCCTTGGAGATCAAAATGCTTTATTCTGAAGTTACTCCTTTAACTTATCTTTCTGCCTACCACTTTCCTTGTCCCTGCTCAGATGGCCACAAGGATACTAGACTTTCTACTTTTTCCAAATGTTCTGTAGTCTGGAGTTTTGTTCAGTTATTTTATTTAATGTTTATTTAGTGTCACATGCAGTTCTACTTGCATCTCCCCTCCATCTTGCTGTCATCTACAATCCATCAACTTCTTCCTTTTCTTCACAACTAACTGAACCAATTTTTGTCAACTTGGTCTTTCACTCCTTCAGTTAGACACTTCATCATCCTCCTATGTTCATTCAGCCAAGATCATTGATTCAGTGCTTCCACCCTGCCAGACTAACCTTTCTATTTACTTTGTTCCAGCTAAGCAACATCATGTTCCCTCTTGCTGTCATGACAGCCTTCTCTTATCTTCTTCTGGTCTCAGCCAAAGCACAGCATCAACCCCTCCTCCTCACTGCCTGTGATTTCCAGGTCACAAATGCTGACAATTTTTTGTCTCCTCAGTTTACTCTTGCATTCTTTTGCTTTCTTTGCCCCTGTTCATGTGGCTGCAAATCATCTCTCTTTTCCACTTTTTTCATCCCCAACTCACTTGTTCTTCTGCATCATTACAAAGCATGGCAAAGGTTTAGATATCTCATTTCCCACAAGCATTTTCTAAAACTGTTTGAAACTCTACAATTTTGACCTGCTTCTACATCTTGCACAGACTTCTGCCTTCACCAAAGGCTTTAGTGTCTTCTTTTTGGTCAGGTCTTTAAGCAGTATCTGGGCCATCCTACTGTCTTCTGTAGTCCCACCTAGAGAGTGGGACAAAGTACTGTATCCTATCTATGGAAGTAAAACATGGAGGAGAAAAAATAGTATGGAAAAATATTGAAGAGGTGGAAATAAAGGAAAAAAAAATAAAGCACTGGGATTGCCATCAATACCAAGAGAAGTGCTGCAATAGCACAGCTGCTTCACGTGTTTGTCACTATGCACGCAAGTCACAGTAGGTCCTCTCTTGTTTTAGGATTATTGTCCAATGAATTTAAACTTGTAACCACTTTTTAAACATACCAGCATCTTCGATTAAAAATAAATAGTTCACTTCAGAACTAGGCAACTACCCTAGGAAATTCTGCTTTGTTTAAAAAATGTACCTTACCTCTAAACAGAAGATTTTTTCCAGGTTATTAAAAATAAACAAGAAATGCACTATATTTTAACTGAATAGCGGCTTCAAAAACAATTTAAAAACTACCATGGATTACTCCAGACAAAAATATTACCCATTGAACTGATTTCTACACAAATTCTAATTGATTAACATTATTGTGAATATGTACACATACTATTTATAATGAAGACTCATCATCAAATATAGCAATTGTTGTCAGAAATTATACAATAATTTTCTATTGTTTTATTAAATTAAAACATTAGATAGGTCATCTTCAAAGTTAAGGCAGGATATTCCATTCTCAAGAACACTTTTTCAGGGAGTTTAATTTTTTTTTGTTTCCTAATCTACACATTTCAAAACAATCTATAGTGTAACTATGGTACTTCCATCTGTTCCAGAAACATGCCCTTTCCATACTACCTTCTTATTTGTCAAGACCATGATGAATATAAAATCAAAAGTATCAAATTATCACAATCAAACCACTGAATATATTAGAAGTTGAGTAAAGAAAGATGCCAAAATAATTTGTCTTGTCAAGTGAAATGATGGAAAATGTAGCAGTGCAGGGGGCAATGCTATACATCGAAGAAAAATAAATGGAAAGGTCTCTGTTTCACTGACTGCTCCGTGCATTTTTCTGTCTAGTTCTCTCTAGTAGGTTAATAGCTGGGCTGTCTTAACCATGATAGCCTTGATGACTGTATTGACAAGAAACCATGATCTACAGCAGATCTGCTTTTACAGAATGGCTGGATAAGCCCTTCCATTAACAATACTAATCAGATAAAGTATTGCTAATGGATGACCCTGCATCTGGTTAGCATGAACTCTTCTGTTTAGTATGTATATGCTGTAATCCTCATGCAAGATCAAGATGTCACTTCTATAAATTTATACATTATGTTTGGAAAATTGTTTATAATTTATTCCCTACATCTGCTATATATTCGGAAAACAGGGAGATGAATTTTTGTTCTTGTTATTAAATCGGATCATCATCATGCACTGCTAAAGGTTTTGATAATTCAAACAAACGGGACCAACAAGTAAAGACATATTAGGAATTAATTTATATCTTCACTTTTCCCTTCTTGTGTAAAGGAGTTATCTATAAAAAGTGTGTCCTGATAATCACATTTTAGGTAAAACATACTATGAAACTGTAAGTATAATAGCCATTTGACAGATATACTGCATAAAACCATAGTGCCCTGAGCGCCAATCCCTTCACGTAGCTATAAAATATTTAAAGTACATTCTGTTTACAGGCAGTTAATAGATAGCAGTGATTAATCCCTTTCAGGGAAAAAAAAAAAAAAAAAGGAAGAAGGGGGGGGAAAAAAAGAAGAAG
>JANIJG010013451.1:0-16296 GCA_024611175.1 Megaceryle torquata | reverse complement strand
GCACTTGACAGACTAATCAAGCTGGGCAGCTTAGATTAAAAAAAAAACCAAAACCCAAACCAAGAAACCACCAAAAAAAAAAAAACAACAAACAAACAAACCAACCAACCAACAACAAAAAAAAAAAAAAAAAAAAACCACAAAAAACCCCAAAACCACAAAAACCCCACCAAAAAAACCACCAAAACCACCCCAAACCAACCAAAGAAACAAACACACACACAAAAAACACCAAACAAAAACAACACAGAAAAAACAAGAAAAATAAATCCCCCCCTCCCCCAAACCAAACAAACCAAAACAAAACACAACGAAACAAGGAAACCCAAACTACACCACAAAAATGGCAAATATGCGTCTATTCTCTCTGGCTGATAACATGCTCCCTGGCTCTGCTTTGCCCACCAACAGTGCCGTAAGAGCCTATAAATACCATGGGGACAGACACTTGTGGTGTGGAGCCCACTCAAGCAGTCTTTCCGCTCTTTGGCCTTGTTGCCAGATGCCAGACAGTTCTGCAGGGGCACTCCCAGGCTTTTGTAGCTGACTGGAGTAACATGGCAGCATCATTTGTTTCGGAAACAAAACAATACAGAAAGCTTCAGCTGTATCAATAGGAACCAAAAGATTTCTTTTAATCTCGAGAACCTGTTATCTTTACATATCTGTCTTGCACTGCACGTTTTTTCTTTTCCTATTTATGCACTACAACACTAAGTCCCTAAACAGTCCACTAACCTTAAATGATGTCCAATAAAATAAATAGCTTTTCCAATATCCTAAGCCCAGGCACTTACGGTACACCCCCCAGCTGGTCCTCACCACCCCTGAGTTAATAGTAATATCAAGGGCATTCGAGAGACCTGCTCTGAGGATGGGGGAGGCAAGCCAGGAATAACCATCCCAAACTCTTCTTCTCCCAGCACAGTATGGCAAGATGAATTCCACATCTAATAACCCGAGACGGACATTAGGAAGGAACTAGTCATTTACTGAGGAGATGGTTATCAAAGCCGCATCTCTGCGGATTCGGTGGCAATGAGGTAGGAGACAAGATTCCAGCTCCTGGGCTGGAAAGATGCCTTCTAATAGCTTGGGTTTTTTTCTCCCTAAATCCTGTTCTTTTCTAATTCCAGTTCAGTTTTTCCAGTAAGTCCCCCTTCCTTGAGCTTTCCTTGGGACATCAGGACTGCAGTTCAACTTTCCATGACTAATACTGCTCTCCCAGATCTCAGTGACTGCTAACTTCAAAAGGGAACACACTTTGTTCATAAGACTACACAATGACATTCTTTTTGGCACTAAACTTAAAGCAGATAATGCATTTAAAAAGCTTTCCCCCCCCTCTTTTAAATAACCAGTATAACCTAGCAGTCAGAATGGGTTTGCCAACAATTGGCAAGTACCTCCATCACAGGAAGAAGTAGGCACATTTTAAAGACAGCTTGCCTTATTCAACTTTCACCTGCATTATGATAAAGCATAATCCAGAACTATGCATCAATAAATTTTATACAGTATTATGGCAACAATTACTTATTTTCCAACCAAAGATAATGAAACAAATTAATCTTCAACATAGACAAGTATGGAAGCAAGTAAGAAATGTGGCCAGTGATACCAAGGCTAAATCTGGATGGGAAGAGTGAGAAACCACTACCAGAATCATCACAAAGTCTGTAATTGTTTACATCTGAATAATTTGATAATCAAGGAGCAAACTGCTTTCTTACTACTACTGAAATTCTAGCACTCACTCAGGCAAGAACAATACAAGATGCCAATAGAGTGAGCTATTTCACACAGATAAGCAACTCTGGAAGGAAGCAAGAGGTGCTAAATGTTACTCAAGGGAGGAAAACCAGCAGAATTAGACACAGAGGATAAATTTAGCAGAAGAAGACTACTGACTTGGAAAAAACACATTACAAGAAAATTACAGAAAGTTACAATAAATATTTTTTATTATCATTATTAGAAAAATTACTACAGATGTGATTAATAGAATCCCATGATATTTCCATGTAATTTGTTTTATAAATGTTATTCATTGTTGGAAATCTGGAACTGAAAACATCTTGAATACAAGATAGATAATTCAGACACAGCTCAGAGGTTTTATGGACTGAGGGGATGGGGGTGGAGTAAACAACTAAACCAACAGTCTTTAAAAATGCAGAGGCCTCCTAAACACAGAAACTGAAGTTAGTTTTCTGAGACTTATGGTATGTCCAGCAGATGGTCTGAAAAGTGGTTGGTTTCCCTCTATTTTGGAACTGTGTTGCTTTCTTGAAACCAGAAATGACAAATACACATGAAAATTAACCAAATCTTAAATACGTATATACACACACATATCAAGTAAAGATGAATGATTTTTAAGTCCATAAGCACTTTGGAGAAAATACTTTGCATCTTGTGAGACCTCACCTGGAGTACTGTGTCCAGCTCTGGAGCCCCCAACACAAAAAGTAAATGGACCAGATGGAGCGGGTCCAGAGGGTGGCCACAAAAATGGTCAGAGGACTGGAACACCTCTGCTATGAAGAAAGGGTGAGAGAGTTGGGGTTCCTCAGCCTGGAGAAGAGAAGGCTCTGGGGCGATGTTATAGCAGCCTTCTAGTACCTGAAAGGGGTCTACAAGAAAGCTGGAGAGGGACTGTTTACAAGGGCAAGAAGCAACAGGATGAGGGGCAATGGTTTTAAACTAGAGCAGGGTATATTTAGATGGGACATTAGGAAGATGTTCTTTACTATGAGGGTGGTGGAACACTGGAACAGGTTACCCAGATAGGCAGTGGAGGCCCCATCCCTGAAGACATTACAGGTCAAGCTTGATAAAGCTCTGAGCAACCTGATCTAGTTGAGGATATCCCTGCTCACTGCAAGGAGATTGGACTAGATGACCTTTAGAGGCCCCTTCCAACATGAGGCATTCTATGATCTTCTCTTTTGGTTTGCCTTTGTCTCCCAAGCCAGAGGATAGCATTCCACAAACATCTGAAATGCACTGCTCCAGAAAACAAGGCTATATTTACTCATAATAAAGCTATTCCTGCTTTAGGTTGGAATATAAGCAGCAGTGTCGAAAACTAGTTTTCTCAGAGCATCAAGTGTGATCTGGAAGTACGGTCAATGTTCAACTGGAGGGTGAAGATTATTTTGCAAGTTTGATCTGTTTGCAGAAGTAACCATTGGTCTTTTATGTGTATGTATCTCCTATAAATCCAAGGAGGTGGTAATTCCACAGTACAAAGCCATGATGTGACCACAAACGGAATACTGCATGCAGCTCTTATCTCAATGGATTGCAAATAAAGATATAAAATAACTAGGCATATACAAAGAAGGGTAACTTAAATGATATATGAATTGGAGGACAAGATACTGAATATGAAGACAGACTAAGGAAGCTAGTTATATAATCCAGAAAAGAGGATTGAGCAGAATATGATCATAGTCTATAAATAACTTACAGGTAACAATGTAGATGAAAGAAGAGAATTATTTAGCGTCTCAGTAGAGTATAAGATGAGAAGCAATTTCCTTTAGTTAAAGAAGGAAAAACTGAACAGAAAAATGTAGGCCAAACATTTGCAAAACCAAACACCCTACAGCAGTATGCGTGGGACTGCATTTTGATCCAGGTGGAGCCATTTCACACATGTGGCAGTTCCAACTAAAACAGGTGACTCTTGTGTACAGCAGGACACAGCCCAACCCTATGGTCACCTGCCAACAAAATGAACCAGGGTTTGTTTTGCTGTCTGGGTACCCATAGTAGAGATGAATTCAAAGAGATATCAAAGTTGAGTATAGTTTTAAAACCAGAAGACAGGCTGCCCTAAAGTAGTATTTTTGTTTTCCCCCACAAGACCCACGGAATTGCTACGGTTGGAAAAGAACTTTAAGATCATCAGGTCCAACAGTATCTAACTCTACCAGTGCCATGACTAGACCATATCCTTAGCACCACCTCTAGACAGCTTTTAAATATGGCCAGGGATGGCAATTCAACCATTTCCCTGAGCAGACTGTTGCAGTCTTTGGCATTCCTAACTTACAGGAGACAGGTTGTTAATACAAACCATGGATAGGAAAAATGTCATTAGCATGGCAAATAACCCATCATAACAGTTAGAGACGAACATGTAGCAAGTGCCCAGGTGTGTCTCAAACATTGAGAGCAAGTATTTCTCTTGCTTAATCCAATTTGCAAATTTTCAAATAATGTCAACATAAGCAATACCTGTTCATAGTAAATAAATTGGAGTAAGTAGAGAATTTACTTCAAACACTGAAAAAAAGTGAATTTTGACTTTGCAAATACATTCAACAGAGCAGCAGGACTCTATAGAAAAAAACAAGATGCTGAACTTAAGATTAATATGAGATCCAGAAGGCTGCTGCTGTACCATTCACACCACTCTACAGCAACATGGGCTGAGCTAACAAGAGTAACTATTTCCTTGGGCACCATACAGGCAGCATAGACATAACCATGCAGCTCTAAGTACAACCTGCAGAAACACATGTAGATGCCAGGAAAAGATCAGGCTCTTCCCTCGTTCTGTGCTGCTGTGGCTACATTGCTGTCACTACAGAAGCAGCCCACTTAACGGTAGTTTTAAAAGAACTGCAGGAGAACTGTGGTGATGCACTGTAGGTAGTCAAATACTGATAGATCCAACTGGACTTATGTTCAGGGGTTAACTTCAGCCTAGCAAGGCTTCCCAGTAGTCATGGGAGGACTGGCTTCTGAGATGGGCAATGCAGAACTGCTCTGCTTGGAAGTGCTTTTCTCTCTACTGACTACAGACTGAGCCAAGGATGGGGAGAGCCCTTGTTAGGCAGCTTTGGTGAATAAACCCCCTTCACATCAGACATACCATGCTCATAACCAGATATAACTCTGCCCACTAAATTCTTGAAACAGCAGCATTTCACCTTGGATTGCACACACCTACCAGTATTACAACTGATTCACAGTGGCTTTAGCAAGAGATAAGAACTTTTTATACTCAATAGCACTACTGTACACTTTTGGGGAAGATTTTATTACTTGATTGCTAATTGTCATGAAAGCTTATGTGAGCCATGAAATATGAACACATCCCTTTGCTCATAAGCATGGGCATTTGAGACATTTTTTTCTGCTATAGAAATGTCACAGGTCAAGAAAGGTAATCAGCTGCACTTCATTTGCTGACAAACATTTGTACAATAGTATTTTTCTGCAAACACAACCAAGATGCACAATCAGAATCATAGAATGTTTTAGGCTGGAAGGGACCCCTAGAGGTCATCTGGTCCAACCTCCCTACACAAGTAGGGACATCTCTACCTAGAGCAGGTTGCTCAGAGCCCCATGAAGCCTGACCTTGAATGACTCCAGGGATGGGGCCTCCACCACCTCTCTGGGCAGCCCCTTCCAGTGGTCTATCACCCTCAGATTAAAGGTGGTTTTTCTAATATCCAGTCTAAACCTATCCTTTCCCAGCTTAAAACCATTGCTCCTTGTCCTGTCCTTACAAGCTCTTTTGAATAGACCTTCCCCTGCCTTCATGTAGGCCCCCTTCAGGTACTGGAAGGTCACTATAAGGTCCACCTAGAGCCTTCTCTTCTCCAGGCTGAACAGCCCCAACTCCCTCAGCCTGTCTTCATACAAGAGATAATCATCAGAAGAGAAACGTTGCCGGAGTTAAAAGTATAACCAGAGCTACAGATTGTCCCTCTCTGAAACAGAGGGATTTTGTTTCTTTGGGGTTTTTTGTTTGTTTGGGTTTTTTGTTGTTGTTGTTGGGGGTTTTAAAAATTATTTTATTTTCATATCATGCACTCGTGTCTACAGTATACTAAATAATACACCAGTGTTGACTAGGAAGGATAAGTCAACAGCCAACCAAAGCCTACTTGTTCCACCCCATTAAGCGTCCCTTGCTAACGCAGACAGGACAACATGCACAACTTGACACAGGGTTTCAGATGCACTGGATGCTATCCAAGACCGTCTCCTCATGTTCAACCACAACACCTTCTTGTGGCATTTGTTCCCATTTCAGCTGGCATCAGAAGTGTTGGGGCTGAGACAATTTTGAAGGTGGGTGGGTGCAGAACCCACCAAAAAAAACCAAACAACCAAAACAAAACCAAACCCTAAAAACAACTGACAACCAAAAGAACAAACCACACACACACAAACAAACCAACCCAACCCAGACAAAAACCAACCACAAACCTGCCTAGAACATTCAGAGTATTCCACAATTTCACTGCTGAATGTTTCAAGTCGTAGAAATGAAAGTGCACAAGTTTTCGAGACTATATACCTACTGAAGTGGTGGGGGACACAATACAATAGGCAGTATGGTATGTTCTGAACACATGAGAATTCAGGACAACCTTCACAATCTGAAATAGATGTTTCAATTTGCAAAAACTAACCCAGTAAACAGTATTAAAATATGGTTACAGTTATAAATCAAAGATCATCACTGGCTAAGAATGCAGATCAATGGCACTTCCGATTACTAAAGAAGAGAAATAGAGCAAGAAATATATGTCTCGGAATCCCCTCTAGTATAATTTCTACCACAAAGACACTAAGTAGATATGCAAGCTACAGATAGGTACGTAAATTAGGTGCCCAGTGCTTACACAAAACTACTGACTTGGATTAAGTATTAATTGAACATTATTAGGTTAAAATTAATATAGATGAACTCCATGCTTTGTTGATTACACAACATAAATCAAAAAGAGATTTGAAGAAATACAGTCCAATAAGTCCTTTTCATGAATAAGAAGTGTGAAGGCAAGAGAGGCTGTTCCAAGCAGCAGTTATTCAAAGCTGCAGATATGAAACCTAGTCTTGCAACATGAGCGAGACCACTGTTGCTTATTACTATAGCCTACTCATTTAACGTCTACCCTAATAAAAGGTTATCGATGAAAAGCATGCAACTACACACCATTTTCTCTAATAATCCCCAATGCTCTGGGGAAAGCCAGACAGATCATCAGCTTTGTGCAAGAGATGTCTGCATAGTTTTCAAGTTTTAACTAATCATCTTTGGAAACAAGGTTCGCAGCAGAAGACTGCTGAGCCAAAGTCATCACTAATCTGAGTCTGTGAGGATATGACTTTTGAAGACAGCTTTGCCCTCAGCTTTAAACATATTTGCAGGTCCAAAAAGGATTTATGCTGTGGATATCCCCACACCAAAAAAACCCTGCAATTAGTACCAAGAACATAAAATTATCAATCCAGAACAAAATACTTTTGTGACTGTTCCCAGCAACATACTTGTTTCCCAGACTTTTCTCAGAAAGCAGAGATAACAGTGCAAATTATTTCCCTTTTAAACTAGGGCAAATATGTGCATAAATTTTACTTGATCTGCCCAAATTCTATCAAAAAAAAAAAAAGTAGTGAAATCTTTGAAATCAACATAGTCAAGAAACGATTTTGTAAAATCTACTAAACTCCACATAAAATAATCCCCCCAATATAAAAATCTGTGTAACTGAATTGCATTAGCAGTGTAAGAACTAGAAATGAACCACAATTTAGGTGCATCGCCAGCATATTTTCAGGATATTATTTAGAAATACATTTCTTTAGCTGACAATTCACATGTGCTCATTGTATTTTAAAGTATCATCTCAGAGGCATACAGAGCTAAAACAAAGGTGTCATTTTATTATTAGCCGTAGACAACCCTAGTTCTGGCTACTTTCATTATTATTAATGTCCCAGTATGTATATGATCTGCTGCTTTTAACTTTATTGACTAATAATAATATTCATTGGAGAGTGGGTGTTTCCTGTCTAGTGATGGGAAAGCTGAAAAAGCCACAAGGTAAAAGAAATCTCCATTTTCACAGGCACTTTATTGTATTGCTCCTAAGGGAATTCAAGTTGCTTTAGAAAGGTTTAGATGTATATTGGTGGGCCCTTTACTCCTGAGCCAACTAAAAGCCCATTCATCTGCGCACAATCCAATGTAATAAAAGCTCAGTAAAAAGGATAGTTTCTATACACTTTTTTTGTAAAGCCTCACTTGCATTTTATTGCCAACTCCACGGTAACTTCACACAGCCACTCAAAGTAAGATTAAGGTTGTTTCTTAATGGGAAGTACACCAGGCAAGAAAAGGTCAAAGTGCTGGGAGATTTCCCTCCAGACAGTGAACAGGATTAGAAGTGAATAGGTCCCAGTGAGCAGATTACCCTAAAATGAAACTCAGGGATGACAAGGCAAAGCACAGCGTCCAAATTGCATGTCAGCAATCTCCTCCCAGCAAGTCAAGGGTCAAGAAATGGCTACCAACAAAACTGGCACACACACATATATATATATTAATCCACCAGAATTGGTATTGATACATTTGCCTAGTCAAAGAAAAAAGTAAATTAAAAAAACCCCTCTACAAATTTAGCAAATCCAAAAGTTAAAGGCTACCTTTGTCCAAAGAAAACTAGTGTAAAAAGATATGGGACTATCAAGATAGGCTGCCTAAATGGCTCTAACTCTGCCTTTTATCATCTTTTCACTGAAACTGAAAACCAAGAGAGCAGGAAGGAGGCTTCCAAGAAATCAAAAAGCATCATCCAACCATATTAAAGTCTGTTCACACAACTACAAGAAAATTGTATCACCCACTGGCTATAAAATATCACTCATCTATCACTCATCAGCTGACACTCCCTAACTGGTCATAGGTGTGATCCTATGCGAGGCCAACATGAAGCAAAACAGGTGAGCTACTGTTACATTCAGTCATGTTGGTCTTAATAGCTGCAGAAGGAAATTATTTGCATTTCCAGTGTTTAAGCTAATGCATTCTGCTCCACAGCTTGTACCAGGAACAGCTATCCCTGAAGTTACTAAGCCACAGCTGAAGATCAGCATCTTCTTAAAGCACACTTCTTAAGACATGGGTAAAATTACTCACAACCACTAATTAGCTACCAATGAGAACTTGAACACTACGTCATCACATACTAAATTATGATAGGATATGCCAAGAGATTAATTGGTACTGAAGTTCCCAGAGGTGAATAGGCAATTAAGGTTCCTGTAACCAAATGGGAAGCCAATAGCAGCAGTGGCTAGGTGTATGGGAAAGTGTCACACCGGACACGTGATGGTCACAACAGACATCCTCAGTTGCAGAGGCATTTCTATTGGCATTGAAGGCTGGGGAGCTGCTCTTGTTAGTCACAGAAAAGGACAACTTCAGGAAGCTCCACCACCACAGCTCACATTGGAGGCTTTTGTCAGCAATGTATCATTCCTGCACAAACAATGGAAGCTTCCAAAATTTCAGCAGTATTTTAAAACGGAGTCAAATTCAGAGTATCTTACTTATCTAATACTAAAACCACTGAAGGGACATCAGACTTTGTCACAAGCAAGGTTTAAGAGCTCTCTTAATTTATATTCAGCCTCCTTTACAACACTAAAGTCAGCATCATAGGATGCTCACAGTCCTTAATTAACACAGACAGTCTTTCCGTTACCTGCTGGGCATCTGTATTGTACAGTGTGAATGTTGATGGGGGAAAGAGGGAGAAGGAAATGAAGTATCTCTCTCTCTCTCTGCCCTGAACCACTGCTCTTCCCAGAGAAATCTAACAGTATAACTTCTGATGATCCCTACTACTTGATCAAAATCCAATAGTTTAAACATCTCTGAACTGAAATGAGTTGAGACGGAACACGTGATTCTTGTAGCCGTCAAGGAAAACTCTGAACTTGCACATCAGAACAATGACAGATTAGAACATCTCTTATATTTTTGTATTTTCAGCAGCAAACCGGTTTATTTTAATTTATTCTCACAGGTATAACATATATTAATAAAAAAGACAAACAATCTTTTTAATCACTTTGATCAAGTGTAAGCAAATCTGCACCAGATCCAGGCAGCTCAGGGACTTTCAGTATTTAATCCAGTAATTACTGAGTGGATTTACAGCATTTACCAAGGTTGTGTCTGCCTCCAATGTTTTTACAGCCTTTTCATTTAAAATCTCTGTTGTTGTTGTTCTATAGAATGTTTAATGTTACAAAACAGCCAGGAAAATTTCCATTAGCTCTTCTGGCTAGATGCTGGCATGCAGCCACAATCACACTAATGAGATCCTTGAGGTACGCACACAGTTTTATTAATTGAATGAAATCACAGAAAAGTCATTTTATGGTCTTCAAAGCTCGGATTCTTTCTATTAGTTTAGACTCAAATACTTTACTGCCCATTGAGGAGAAAAATACAACTAACAGAAGTAGAGGTAATAGGCCACCATAAATAGAGGACTAGATGGTACGGACACTGCACCAATCCCTTCATTGCCACATAGCTACATCCAGAAGTATTATTTCAGAAAACATACCCCCCTTCAATTTTCTGTAGAGTGCCCTGCACCTGGGATGGCATTCTGCTTCCCTTGTTGCCACTGCAACAACCAGCCTGTTCAGATATCATTTCATGAAACCCTCAGATTAGCACTATCATCTTATCCATATTTGCTTACCAACAAACACTTATCTATTTGTATATAAAAGATCACAGGAGTCTTTTTCTAGAGCTCCACTTGCTCTGAGTGCAAATGCCCCGAGTCTTGCTGCGTGCCTGGGACTGCAGTTCTGAAACTGCCACCCTCATTTTCTAAAGCTTGTCTGAACCTTCAGAAAGCCTCACTTTGAACATTACTTAAGTGGGTTTGGTTTGTTCTTTGTGTTGGTTTTGTTTTCTGGTTTGTTGCTTTTTTTGTGTGTGTTTGTTTTTTTCTTTTTCTAATTATTTTATTTTCGTGAAATTATTTTTTGTTTCTCATTACAGACATGTCCCTAAAATAGTAAGTACAGCCAAAAGTTTTTCAATAAATGCACTGTAAATCTACAGAAATAAAGCAGTACAGAACAAGGCAGAGAAGTACAAACAGTATTTTTCTAAATATTTTCACTGGGTTTGTTTGGTTTTTTTTTAATGTGTGAAAATTTTTGTCAAACTGTTTGTGAGGTCAAAAAGAAACAAAACCAAAAATAATATATTCAAGTCCTTCTCTGAACTGCCTTGTAGAAATTTTCAGATGACAATGCAATAAATCCTACCAAGAAATGCTGCTGCCTCCTCCCCACACACTTTTATCAAGCCATGACTAGATTATGCTGAGAACAACAGGTACGTGGAATCTTTATATTCATTCTGTAAGTCTGCTGCTTATTTATTCCATACCATTACAGTCAAATCCTACCACTGATACCCACGTCTTTCTTGGAAGGAAAGTCTGTTGAGGTCACTGGGCTGAGGCTTGACAGTCTTAATCACTACTCAGTGACTGCCAGCAGCATCTAGCTACGACATCAAGTATGGACCTCTGAGGAGGCGGATGGAATAAGAATGTTCTCTATATGACCACTATATGTTCTCTATATGTCACTCTATATGACCATTACAGCTTTGGGAAAAACAAGGTCTGAATCAGGTAGGAGTAGACATACATAATGAAAAAACCAAACTGTGTAGATTAACCCTCTTGAAAAAAAAAAAAAAAACAACCCACATTAATGTTGGTTTGCCTTCCCCCCCCCAAGTATAGATAATAACCCTTTATATTTTAATAACAATTACTTTCTATACTTTTTTTGTGTCTGTGTGCTGAAGGCTTTCAGGGCTCGGAAAGCAACTCAAGATGCTGAACAGCGTGTGTGTACACAAAATGACGGCCTTTGGCAGGGTACACAAAGGCTTCAGAATTCAGGCGAGCACAGCAAAGAGCCACCCATGTATGTCAGGGGCAATGGGGCTGTCTGCTAGAAATCTGGCATACTGCTGAAGTGGGAGTTTGTTAACCTGAACTGGACTTCTCTGCCTGATTGATGAACGTTAACATACGACTGCACTTGCTAAATATTTCCATGGCTTTACAACCACTTTACAAGCAGTTGGATGTATTATCATCTCCGTGCTCCTTCCCCCCAGCCGATGGACACAATACTCCATAAAAACATACACACTTAAGACTAGGTGGATGTCTATTACAAAGATTTTCTGCTTGATTTTAATCCAAAAGAGCTGGCATTGAGCTGGTATTTTTTAATTAAAACCTCCTTCACTTAGTTGTTTTTTTTTTTTGTCTTATGAAACATCTATCAATCAGGAGGAGTCACCACAGGATGCGCCTGGTGGCAGGAGGCTACTTCGTTCCCTCCCCCAATCCCAGACACTGACTTTTTTCTCTACACCTCCCCAACTTCATTAACTAAATGCACTGAATAAACCTTAACATCCCAGCTAAATCCTATTGGCCCTGGATTTTCTGCTTAATGCTAAAACCCAAGCGACCCATTTTTCTCCTGTTGATACTTCTATTACTGATGGCAGCCAGCAGAGAAAAATACCCAGCCTTAAAGTATTTTAATGTAAGGAGCAAAACCCAGAGAATTCATCACTCTTTCTGTTACTGTTTATGAACTTCACGGAAGTTCTGCTTGCTGTGTCAAAGCCTCCCTTGCTTTTGTGCTTCGTAGGCAACACAGCAAGTCTGTTGCTTAGCAAATGAATGTAACAAAGTGCATCTGTTATTAAAAGTGCAACATGTTCTCTTAAAGAAAAATGATCTTGTGAAGTCTATGAAAATAAATTTCTGTACATTCTACAATCTCCAGCTATGGCATCGTTATAAGTGTCAGATGATGGAGACTGCCCCCCCCCCCCCCAGCTGAAGTTCTTTGGGAAAGACTATCAATGAGAGTAAACAGTTCCAGTGCTACAGATTCATTTTGAGTTCCCATCCTTACACTTTGCTTTAAACTGTAATAGTTTTGTCTTCCCAATTTCAAATATGCAACAGAAATGGCTAAATATTACTCACTACCCCCCTGCCTCCTGGCTGGAGCCCTCCTGCCGCACCCCAGTTACAACTGCTGTACCAAATCTCACCTCGGCTCAGCTGCCCAACACTTCCTCCTCAGTCTGTGACGAGGAGTGAGAATCCTGATGGCCACTTTCCAGCTCTCGACTCTTTATTCACAAAGCACCCAAATCAGGTTATCTATCCAGCTGTGCAAAGTCTCCCTATGGTGGCATTAAGAGCTTTCACTCCTGACTGGTCCTGGGGCCACAACCCTAGAGCTCTCTGCCCCTCTCAAACATCGCCGTCATGACCACTATGCATTCTGCCACAGCATCTGCCACTACAAAACCCTTCCCTCCTGCAAATACCTCTTTCATGCTTCTACTACACAGACCTGTGGCTGTAGTCGTGTTCCCCATTAGCTTTGCAAGCTTCTCCACAACTTTGTCACAGCAATACAGCCTCGCACTATTGTAAGGTGTCTCCAGTCAAGATGCTCAGCCCCAGCTTCCCAGCCCTCCTGAGCAGGAGGGCCAGCTCACCCTTAGCTCCCCTGTGTTCTGTCCCACCTCCCCCAGTGAGGAGCATCATGATGGACACTAACCACTGTCCTTCAGCCAGAACAACCTCTTGCCCTGTGATGGGTCTGTGGCAACTGGCTTCACTGAGTGCTCCAACCAATGCAGCAGTCTTTGGATTTGACTCACATTTTTAACATCACACTTCACTTTACATTAATATCAGACCTCAGTGCCCTAAAATATCAAGGCCAGTTTCTGAGAAGGGCTGCACCCTGAAATACCTACTCCATGTACACTCAGTCCTTCGCCTGGTAAATTCCTGTGGTATTCAGAGGCTGCAAAGGCTGAAAAGAAGGCGGCTGGATTATTTGGTAGAAATTCAGTTATCCTGAAAAAGATCTGTATTTACAAAGAACCTAAAAGCAAATCTAATCTAACACTGAAGATATGTAGCACAGGTTACACATTAAGATCATTAGCATGGGGTCCGTTACGAGAAGGCTTTCAAATAAAAAGTGCTTTCTTACTGCCTATGCGCTCGTGTTAATGCATTTCTTATCAATACCACTAATGGAGCATTCATCATGTTTCTAACTTCTCTGTAGTAACAAAAAACCCATATTGAGCTATGTGAGAATAAAATTAATATATCCACACGTTACCATACTGCACACACTCTATAAATGTGTATAAATACGGTACTTGAAAAAAGTAATGGCAACTGACTTCAATATTACTGAAATATTCAAACCAGCATAGAGACCAAGAATGATAAGGAACAGGACCAGTAAAACAAACAGTTATATTCCAGAGGACTTTTTTTTGGTTGGTTTTTTTTTTGTTTGTTTGGTTTTTTTTCCCCAGCATGGACACAGATGAGAGAAAGAAAGGGGGCAAGGTCTTCTGTAGGAAACCAGACATTTCAGATTGTAAGTAGAAATATTTTTGTTCACCTGATTATAGATTAAGACAGTATGGAGTAATAACCACATAATCAATCTAGTTTTTACTTTTCTTGAACACAGAGAATAGAATACTAGATAGATGATGTATTAATTAAGATGTCTACGAGTAGACAAGCCTCATCTTTTCAGTTTGTTTTTATAAACTCTTGCCCAATTTTAAGTATGGCTGATTCGTGGATTCCATTTTGAATCATCCTCAGTGACAGTTCATGAACTTTGCACCATGAATCTTTGTAGGGATAAGCAGTGGCCAAATGGATTACCAACTGCTCAACTCCATTTTTCACAATTGTTCTACTTCTAAAAACATATGTAAAAGAAACAAACAAGACCTACAGTTAGACTGGATGATGTGAACACTTCTAACAGCATTTTTTTTTAACATCTGAAGATAAGACACACACAGCAATTTCCAGTTATGACTGCATTTTGATGTTGATAATCTACACAAGAACTGTTAAAATAATTAAGTAATGTTTTAACTGAATGTTTATTTTTCCCTTAGTATTAGTATGGTTATCAGAAACACAAACAGAAGTTGTACACTCAATGTAACAATATCCAGCATAGTAGGACATTCTAGCAGATCTATCAGAAACGTTACAGCTTAAGTTTTGGTGCACAGTAACAAAACTTTTTGCATTTTAAAAGATAATATTATTAATAATAATAAAAAGAGACATCAAGTCCAGCACCCTTTCTTACTACTGCTATCACAAATCTATCACATTATTTTCCAGCTTTTCTTTAAGAAGCACACACTTTGAAGTTCACTTTTTCCCCCATTTCACAGCCCACAGAACAATGATAGGATTGTTTACTTGGGCTGTTGACATTAGCAACTTAAAAACTGAAAAGAGCCTCTAGAAACGTTAAATGCTAAATGAAAGAAGGGAACTTCCAATGCAAACACCCCCCCCAAAATATAGGACAACATTCCAGCTCACTTGCTTTTGACAGCAGTGCTAGTTCACAGTAGGGGAGAAACTTCTTAGCCTCTGCTTTTCTAATCCCTCCATAGCCCCTGTGGTTTTCCTTGGCCTCTCCTCATTTCACATTAAAATTGCAGGAAACTATTAACCAGAGATGGCTGCAAGAAAGTGGGGGAACGAACACTAACACCACCCCCCAGCCTCCAGATGATATTAACCGCATTTAAATCCTGGAGCCGCCAGCTCAGGCAAGGTTACTCACCCAAGGGAAGCCCACACTTAGCAGCTGACAGTCCCTAATAGATACTTAAGCGCAGCTCACTTGTGTGGATGATAAACCTGCTCCATCTCCCCACAAATAACTTCGACGGCAACTTATTGGTTTCAATCTTTTAACGACTTCGCTCAACACAGCCCGCCCCGGACAGGCAGAAGTGCGAAACTCAAACTCTAAAGCACCCGCAACAGCAACACGCTTGGCTCCTGCGAGCTCCAAACAAAGCAACCCTCCCCCCCGCAACACACTCGCTCGCCCCTGCCCCTCCCCTCCCCGGCACTCAGCACCCCCTTCTCGGCCGCACCGGAGCGGGCTCCTCCTCGCCTGCTCCATCCAGCGCTCCCGCGTCCCTGCGCCGGGCAGCGGTACCCACCTGATGCTGCGCGGGCCCCCGCGCCCGGCCCTCCGGAGCCCCACGCCGCTCCTCGCCGCCCTGCGCGGGGCTGTGCCAAGCCGAGCCGTGCTGTGCCCCGCTGTGCCGTGCCGAGCCGAGCCGTGCCCTGCGCGAGGCTGTGCCGCTCCCACCGCCCTGCCCTGCGCCAGCCGAGCCCAGCCGCTCCCGCCGCGCCGCCCTGTGCGGACAGATGGCCGGCAGCCCTGAGCCCTACCACAGCAAAGCAAAGCAAAGCAAAGCAAACAAATCTAGGCTTCCCCCCCCCCCCCTTTTTTTTTCTTTTTTTTTCTTTCCCTTTTTTTTTTTTTTTTTTTTTTTTTTTTTTTTTTTTTTTTTTTTTTTTT
>JANIJG010013448.1:0-40228 GCA_024611175.1 Megaceryle torquata | reverse complement strand
TCCCCCTCACTTTTTCCCATTATCCTCCCATTTACCCCCTTTCTACCCCCTTTCCTTTCACTTGTCCCGCTTTTAAGCACACTTGTACCTCCCTTCCCTCCTCTCATCCTCCTATGTCTTTTTTCTTCTCTCCTTCCCTACCCTCATGCCTCCTCTCTTTGGTCTCCCACCCCCCCCCAACCCGGTCGTGCACCTGGCTTGTCCCCGGTCGCGGTATCCCTCAGCAGCCGGGGATGTGTTCCCGGCGGGCGAGCGGGCGCCGGGCGCCGTGCCGGGGCGAGGGCTGGCGCGGCGGTGCCGAGGGCTGCGCCCCCCGCGCCTCCTGGCCCCTAACTAACACTAACGCCGGGATCAAAGGGCAGCGGCGGCGGCGGCGCTCACGGCTCGCCCGCGGGCGGCAGGCGGGGGGGCAGGCAGCGAGAGGCAGACAGGGACACACGGACACACACACACACCCCGGCGGGCGGGCACACCGAACGCACACACACACACGCACGCCCGGGCAGAGCAAAGGGGAAGGTGCCCCCGTTGCGCGGCCGCGGGGTTCAGGCGGAGGATGCGCTGCCCCGGACCTGCGCCCGCTCCTAATTCTGTCTTTAAAAAAAGAAAAAAAGAAAACAACAACAACAACAAAATTTAAAAAAACCCCAAACCAACCAACCAACCAAAAAAAACACCAAGAAAAAGGGGGAAGGGGGGGATTCGTGGGTCTCGACCATTCACACTGCAATTCCCTCAATTTCTGGTGGGAAACAAAATAATAATATCAAGCTTTTTTTTTTTTTTTTTTTTTTTTTTTAAATTAAGACGGTTTGTCTTCCTGTGTTAGAAAAGAGAAATTGCACTAGTACAAAGCTGACCCCATAGAATTTCTTGGATGTGTTCAGCTGTTCCTTCACAAAGCACAGGGGCCAGAGGGGCTTATTGGAACTGAACTTCGGGGAGGGAGGGGGAGAGGGTGGTGCCAAATTAAGTGTACAAAATAGCAAGGAAGGAAGGTGGGCAATTTAGTATGTGGACAGGCTGTTCCAGTATCAAGTTCTGACAATTTATAGTGAAGGTTTTAAGACTGAAAAGAACGCAAGCACCACGAAAATCACAACTCCTTGAGAAGTGTGTGTGGGGAGGCGGGGGGGTGTGTGTGTGTGTGGAATCAAGATTAGGTCACCCCTAATGGTTGATTTAACTGCTGCATGATACTTCTACAGTGCACACAGCAATCTGGACTTCTGAAATTTGCTTTTTTTCCCCTGCTCTAATGCAGGTATATGAAGCTTTATCCTGAAGCAATTCCAGTGTGCATTATGAAGCCAGGATAGAAGTTTTCATTAACTGATACATACTTTCATTACTTCACAAATCACACATCTTTCTTCAAAAGCAGCCATGAAGGTGGGGAAAAAAAAAATAGAAGCAGGATTGGGTCTCACTAAAGCACAAAAGGTACTTCGTGAAAGAGAAGTGCTCTCTTTGTGACTTGCAGTCATTTGGATAAAAGTTCACACAGAGGTTGTTAATGATTTAAACTCTAAAACCTGTTACTACAATTGAAGTAAAATGGTTTGAAGCATGGTTGTTTCATATGGCTCTCTCTTTGTGTAAGGAAACTTTGAACTTGGCAGAATACATAATCGAAACCATGAGTCAGATGTTGCAAAAATAAAGAAGTGCATTATTCTTGCATGTATACCTATTAGAATTTTTTGTTCTGCTTTTGACAACCTGACTCATCATTTTAGCACATTTTAATCCTAACTTCAAATTTATTTATTTATTTTTAATACAAAAACTGTCTAGGAAAACACAAACCAGCAGATTTGCAATCTAAATTTTTTCAAGAGTTGACTTAATCACCTCAAGTTAGCACAGTTTCAAATAACATTATACCTATTTGAGAGTCACTATTATAAGTTCCACAGAAAAAAAACCCCAAACCCAAAAGCCTAAACCAAACACTCAATAAGATTTAGAAAGTGACATATATGAAAATCTCAGGTTCACTAGCATGCATGTGCAATTCTGAGTTTTAAAACCACACTTCTACCGAGACAAAATAGACTCCTGACTTCAGCTAAAATACTTCATATTCATGGAGAGATTTACTTATTTTTAATCCATAAATAAAACCCAAATTGTATAACTGACAGAAACAGGGTTGGAAACTTTTGGAGGTGAATCCAAACAGCTACCTTACACTTCCTCATGATCAAGAGTCCCAGAGTCAGAATTCCCACAGAATACTTAGGTCTTGTCTTTTCCTTCAGTTCTCCAGGTTATGCTGGGTTTGGAGATTTGTGCAGCATTAGTAATGATATATTTGTTATTACTAATCAAATCATTACTGTCAAGCCAAAAATATCAGAGGCATTCTTTACTACTGCTCACAAACCTCTGTTTTGACATGCAACAGAACTTTGTTCACTAAGAAGAGTTGCAGTGCTAAACCCTTCTTAATTATTTTTAAAATACGCCCTAATGGCAACTGTGTTGAACTAAGACAGCTTTGTGAGCAGTGGCTTTCTGTCCCTCTGAATGATCCTATCTGTGCAGGAGGCCACAAAGCAGCCCTTTCAGAAAGGGTACTGGCTCCGTGCTATGACCCACCACTGCTGTGGCAGCCCTTCTTCAGGTGCTCTAGAAGAATGGGATGTAGGAAATACTGTGTTCTGCATCATCACTCTTTCTACCCTCTATTCCTCATGCAGTTCTGGCATAAATTAATGTTGACATTATCAGCATTAATTTACAATACATCATGTGGTTTTTTTCACCCTCCACCATTTGAACCCCCCTTTAGGGGAGTTGAGGTGGCTTCAGCAAAGGCACTACAGGAACACAGCTCTTTGAAAGGGCCATGGGGACTGACATGGAATAGAGCAGCACTAAATCTCTCTGAGGGTGACCTTGGCTTCCACAGACATTCCAAGAATTTGCCTAAGAGTTTAGTGGGCCAAGCCTTATGCCGGATCTGCAGTGAAATAAATCCCAATGGTTGAATGAATTATCAGGGAGAAACTTCATAAACTCTAAAGAGTTTCTAATCCCATACCTAGAAATACTCTACATGGGAACAATGTGGTTCATCATGTCTATCCCAGCTAATTGCATTACTCCACATATTGTCCTAATCAATAGATTGATTTCTATGTGATGGTTGGATACACAGACACATCAATCCTAACTTTGCATTTTTTTGTACATTGGTTTAAGGAAGATGACTAAGGGCATAATGCCGTTTAAAAAATAATCTTCCATTATATGTTTGGTGGTATAGTAAGAAAAAGAACGAAGTCAGCTGACAAGACTTTTGAACATTTCTAGTCCAAACACAAGAAAATAGTTGCAAGTCTTCCACAGATAACATAATATAAATAATTCATTGCTTCTGCAGGACCTGCTATTAATAAGTAATGATTGTATGGCACCTTCCAAACACCGAACCTAGTTACACATATGAATTAAGTTCAGCCTCAGAAACCACTTTTGAACAAAGTAAATATTTTCTTCACTTACATATGAGAAAAATGAAACAAATTGAGCAAATAAGATTTTACGCAGTAATAAATGATGTAACACTCTTAAAACCTCTGCAGGGTGTCTAGCATCCAAGCTACCTTTATGGAATGTAACAAATACTTTAAAAGGTTGCTAAACAGGAATTTAAAAATTAGCTGACATCCTTGCTCTGTTCTTTGAAACTTTAAAGAATCCTGTTTCCAGGCTCAGATTAAAAAAAAAAAAAAAATTTTTTTTAAAAAATTAAAGCATATTGAGTGGAAAAAAATGGGACCATTTTAACCTGTTCTTGGGCCCCAAAGCAAACTATGTTATTAGGCCACCTCTGTACTTTAAGTACAGCCTACCAAAATGATGATCAGGTCAGCTACGTGTCCCTGAGCATGCAGAGGAGAGTTATTCAGGTTCCACTGTCTCTCTTCAATGGTACTCCTCTCTTTATATTAATTTCCTATCAAACATAGAAGGTATTTGCCTATAGCTTCTGTATCTTCAGTATAAAATACAAGGCACATACCCTCTCTTCCCCATACCTCTTGGAGGGATACCTTCAATGGCTTAAACTCCTCGTTTCTATTTTAATTGATGTCAATATTTCTACGCTCAGCAGTAACTATGAATCAATCCTGCAAACAAGATTTGATTACAAATTTCTCTTTGCTCTGCAGCATTAAGAGGCAAGCGCAAGGGGATGAACAATCCATAGGATAACAGCTCATGGATACCATCATCTGTGTTTGCAAATGCTCTGTGAACACATAACATTAAGTAATGGATTTGTAATAATAAATAATGACAAGTTAGTGACTGGCAAGGCCACCAACCAGTGTCATAAAGGCCAATAAACAATGATCAGAAGTCATTACTATCTGATGATTATTGCCTCGGAACAGATAATAAACAATTACAAAGTGGGAGGTGGAGTTGCATAACCTGTGGATCCTAAACAACAGGCTTTAGCTTTTGTAAAAGGAACCAAATTCTCCTTCCCCAAAGTTTTTAAGCTCTTCCTTCTTAAAATGAAAGGATCACAGTCAGTGAACTATCACAGCAACTTAGTCAAGAATTCTTTTTGCAACCCTTGAAATCACTGGCAGTGCTCTCCCAACTCTTCAGCTGCCTATGCCATGCCCATGAACAGAGGGCATATTGAATCGGGAATGTTCTTCAAGACCAAGATTCTCATGAATTCCACCACAATCTTGCAATCTTCGAGTGGAGAGGCATCAAGGAGTGCAATATATCCCACATCTCTTAGCTAAACCACAACTGGTTTTCTCAGAATCTTGTCTAAATCCTGGCAAACTAGCCATAATAATTTTATAAATACTTCAATCCAAGATCCTTCAATTTGAAATGCAAATACAATGTTAATACTTCAAAAAAATGATGGTGTTTATATTTTTCAGCTATTAGTATAGCACTACCTAGGAAAGGTGATATAGCTCCTAATTTCAATTAAAAAAAAAGTCAATACTTAAAGCTGATAGCCTTAAATCCATGCTGATATATAATGCTAGATTTTGTTTGTAGGTCTGGAGAGAGATCACATTAGCATCCACATCTTTTCGTTGCTACTCAAATACTATGGGATGTTTCTTTGGATTTACCAAGGTCTCACGATTCTTATTCTACCATAAGTGCAATTTGCTTTCCAGTTTTGTAACTCTCTATACCTTTACTTCAAGCACATTTTGGGAAAAAACTCACTCAAGCCTTTGACTATTATACTTAATGCTAGAGATACTTGAAATGCAGAATTTCTCTCCCAAATGTGAGCCAGCAACACCTTACAGATTAAATACAGGAAAAAAAAAATAGTATTTTACAACATAAAATACTAAGCAGCTTCTGAACTGATGAGAAGAATTTGTTTAGTCAACTGGGGACTGGAACACTTGACTCAGGGCTATTACAGTTACAAATACAGAGATAAAAAATAAAAATAAATAAATAAACCCCTTGCAGATAAAGATCTACTTGAATCCTGATCTTTTTGCACCATTTTCCATTTAAATGCATTGAAATCAATAACTTTAACCTATCCTAAGAATGGCTTCAGTTAAATGAGAGACCCAGAGTACTCCCTCTGTCATTTTGCTTCTGCTTAACATTTTGTTAGCCACTGGTTATTTGCAGGTTTAGGCACACACTCATTAGCAAACTCCTGCCATGGCTGGTTTAAGACTCTACCATCCTCCAGGAGCAGCTAATGGCTTCCACCCCAAAACTGGCAAAACAGACTGTGTTTGGCCTCCTCAGCTGCTTCAGTGTGAAGTCTTACAGCTTAGTTAAGCAGCAAGGCAATAGCATTTTAAGCCACAGCTGTTTGCTAAGTGAAAGTGTGTCTGAGTTCTTAAACACCTTGTTACGTATATGTTGAGAGGCAGAGTCTGCTGCACTAGCAAGGTGGCAAATTCCTCAGGGAAATCAATTCTGGTTTCTCAATTCACTGGCTAGTTTTCTCTTAAAACACCAGAGTAAAACTGAGCCTGTTCTAGACCCTGAGAACATACAAGATCCCAAAGAGCTCATCTACCATTTAGGACTGCGCATTGACCAAACTCATCTCTCTCTGTGATAGCACCGTACCAGAAATACAGCAGAAGGAAGGCAGGCACAGAAGTGGAGGTCAGCGATACCGATGCCCTCTTTGCAATACCTTAATCAGCTTAAAGAAGGGTAAGGTAGAACAGAAAGGCAATCGGGAGACAAATAAACATGGTGGTGCCAAGATCTTACATTCCCAGGGAAAAGAAACACATTAAGATAAGGGAGAGGAGGAATATGTGGAGACCAAGCTTCTAGCACACTTCACCTGCCTGGTGTGATGAATTTCACATGGCACCAGTGATGCTTCACCATGCTGCATGTCCTCAGTAATCAGCCCTCACCTACTGGCAGGCAGCAAGGTTTGGGCCGCAAGTCAGTCTGCTGTCACCACTGCCTGCTGAGCATGAAGTCATGTGGCCAGTTTCCTCCTGTAGGGAATATCTTCTTGCATTGGCACTTCCCCGTTGTACCCAACAGCACAGAGGAAAAAGTTATTTGCCTTTTGAGATACTAGGAATAAAGTCTAGTCTCCTCAACTGCTGCTGACACTGTTAGATGAAAATACCATTTCTGGTCCCTACTTTTCAACAGCGCTAAGGCCACTCAGTGTTTTCAGGTTTGTAGTTTATAGTAAGATGCAAATTACTGTCCATAGAAAGCAGACAAATAATAGTGAAAAATGACACAGAGCAGCATGAAACTTCACGAGTAGGAATAAAGGAGAAAAGACAATGCCCAGAGGGAAGCAGATTACATTTCCACACACACACAAAAAAAGCTGAAGAATGCACCCTCAAAACCAGAGTTGAGTACACACTCAAGTTTGCAGATGATACAAAACTGGAAGGAGTGGCTGGTACACCAGATGGTTGTGCCACCTTTCAGAAGTACTACCTTGACAGACTGGAGAAGTGGGCAGAGAGGAATCTCATGAAGTTCAAAAGGAGAAACGCAAAGGCCTGCATCTAAGGAGGAATAGTCTTGGGCACCAGCACATTCTGAACACCTACCAGCTGGAAAGCAGCTTTGCCAAGGACTTTGGGATCAGGGTAGACAAGCTGACCAGAAGCCAGCAATGAACCCTTGCAGCCAAGAAGGCCAACATTAGGAAGACTACAGCCATCAGGTCCATGGAGGTGAACCCACACCTCTACTCAGCACTGGTGAGGCAGCATCTGGAGTGTTGTGTCTCATTCAGGACTCCCTGGTAAAGAAAGACCTGGACTTACAGGAGCGAGGCCAGAACAGGGCCACAAAGATGATTAAGGGAGTGGAGCATCTGTCATATGAGAGGCAGAAAGCACTGAGACTGTCTAGCCTGAAGAAGAGAAGGCTTGAGGGAATCTTATCTGTTTGTACAAATGTCTGAGGGGCAGGAATGAAGATGAAGGAGACAGATTCTTCTCAGCAGTGCCCATTGACAGGACAAGAGGCAATGGGCACAAATTAAAACCAAAATAAACCAGAAAATGCCATCTGAACACAAGAAAATAGTTTTATACTGTTAGAGTGGTCAAACACTGGCACAGGTTGCCCAGAGAGGTTGCCTGAACAACCTGCACCATTTGAGTGCTGAGGTTGGACTAGATGATCTCAGAAGGACTCTCCCAGTCTAAATGGTCCTGTGAAAGTATTGCAATGTGAGCATTTACTGTTTCCTAAACATAGTATTTATGTCTGATTTTATGGGAGTAGTTTACAGAATACAAATATTCTAGTCTGGTTTTTTAGCTACTAGGATTCTTCACTGAAAACACTCTTATGTTATCCAGACTTCTTTAATGTCCAAACACTTACTTTTAAAATTCCTATTGGTTTATGAGCTATTTCCTCACAGAAAACATTCACTAACCTTCCCAAAACCATGGTTGGTGTTTTACTCCCTCTTCTTCCCTCAGTACAGTTCCTACCCCAAAGATTTTACAAACCAAACGAAGCTCTGAGATAACTGCAAAGCATATAGAAGACTTTTTTTTTTTTTTTTTAACCCCTCTAAAATGCACGCACTGGAAGTTTGCTGTCTTTTTTTCTTAAACTTTTATTAGACATTTGCAAAGCATTGTTACCTCCACCTTTCAGTTGGGGACATGCACTCTGCCTCCAACAGCAGCAGATGGTAGCTCACTAACAAAGCCGGATGTAGAATTTTAAGGCTGCTGTTCCCAGCAAACCATTATCACCAACACATATCTGATGTGTAGGTGATGTGGGGACAGGATTTAATTGCCTTTCTCACTAACATGCACCCATACTCCCTTTGTGAAAGCCTCTTCTTTTACCAGTAAGCATACGGCTTACTCGTATATCCCCTCATATATATGTTGGCTGCTTGCCCTAAAGGTTCCTATTTCATGTAAGTAAAATTCATGAGGTACTCGTGTAATTTGACTTCTAGTTACTCTTATTCTCATTTAGATTTGGGAACAGATACAGATACTGCTGTACTCCGAGAACACGGGTTGATTCCAGCAGCGTTGCTCAAGGCCTGAGGTTCTTAACAGCGCACAGAGGTCATGGTGGCTCTCGGCAAAGAGTGGCCCCTGCTCCTGCCTGCAGAGGGAGCCGCGGCCCCACACAACCGGCTCCCACACACCTCTTGCCCCCCCAAACTGGAGCAGCAAACCAACCAAACGAAGTAGTTGTGGGGCAGGGGCTTTGCCTCTCTGTATGCTTCCCTCCTCGAAAAGCGACTGTATGAATGAAGAATTGAGAATTGAGTCTGAAAATAGAAGAATATACTAGAAAGCAAAGTGAATCTGTTCATCCCTTTGTATACATCCCACAAAAACACCCCATATTTTTGTATTAAAGAAGAAAGTGGAAAAGAGAGAAGCTGAATTGTTCTTTACTTAAAGGATAAGTACTTTTTCCACATTTCCTACACAGTGAAGACTCCATGAGCCAAATTGATGGAAGCTGGCAGGAGCCTGAAAAGTAAGTATTCCCTGCCTGGCCAGAGAAGGTATGGATCTCCCACTTACTCTTGTGAAGGTCATCAAGCAGAAGATAAAAGGGAAAAATCAGAGTGAATAGCTATTAGAGAAGAGGTCCAACAGGGAAATTGACTTGTGCAAGGACTATCAGATTTTAAGATTTTTTGTTGGGTTTTCTTGGAAATCTTTATTATATTTGGGAGGTTTTAGTCATTCCAAGGCATTGAACAGCAACTAATAAGAAAACAAGTCAGCCTTCTTGGTCTCAGTAACCATTAAGTGGCCTCTAACTTCAAAGTGCCAAGAACAGTAACCATCAGAAACAAAACATTTTAGCTACCTCATGAACCCTACAAGAACTGTAGCAAGTCAGCTTAGGAGGGAGGTACTGGGTTGCCTTCATTTACATGGGGAAAAACCAAAATCAGTGGTTTTAAACCATCAGCTGAGTAGCAAAACAATAGGGAAGAAGGCCAAGAAGTTACTCAAGTGCAGCTTTTCAAGAGACAAACAGCATTGGAGAAGGTACCGCAGTGAAGCTGAGATTAGGAAGAAGCCATGTGTAATGTGTCTCTGATCTTCTAATGTAAAAAAAGAAAGCCTGCTCAGTGGAGAAGAGTAATGCAGAAAATATGACAGGAACTCTCCTGTTCAGGGCTTATCAGGTTGATATGATTCATACAACCCTCCAGTCCCCACAGCTGTGATACCACGTCAGACATAATTACTTCTGCTGCCCAACTGGGTATGCTAATCAAGGAAGCTGGGTCAAGTCTGACCCCCACCTACTTCCCTCCCTTCCATAATTTTTAATCAAACTTATTAAAAATGTTGAGAGCTAATCACATTCTTCACTAGGAAATATAAAAATATCAAGACCGTCATCTTCCTTTGCTGACACTGTTGGTGATGTTTACAACACATGGTCTTTTACCAGAAGTCCTGCTTTATGTTCTTAGTGCCTATTATTAAAAAGAATCAAGTCCAACAAGTTACTTGGAGCTACATACTCCAGGTTGCAAAATACAAAACAAACAAAAAAGAAAAATAAAATTAAAACATCACTCACAAACTACCCCACAATCCCCAGAAGATTCTACAAAGATGAAGACATTTTAATTTGGAAGGAAGGTCTCAACACTTGTTGGCTTGACCGCTCAAACATTTCACCTAACCCACACGGTCACCCTATCATGCAACCAGAGAGAATATCTACCTTATAAACCTTTTAAACTTAGGGGCCCCTTTCTCTTCCCCAGGTTACCTCTGAACTGTTGCCTCATCCAGTTCTTTACTTCTCACCATTTCTCCCATTTTATCCTTGACTGAGGTACATCCCTCCTCTTCACCCTGCCCCAGGCTTTCGTCTAACCCACATGAACACCTCAACTTTACATTCTTTTTCTGATCACCCATCGTACCCAATTCAAAGCTTCTAGCTTATTTTGATGCTAAAAACTCAACCATCCTTCCCAAATTCTTGCCTATCTCCAGACTGTTGTGCCTTCAACAGCCTCCTATAGTATGAAGACTTCTCTGTCCAGTGTCTTTCGAAATGGTCTGCCTATACTTTCCAAGCTGACCTTCTCTGGGAAATTGCTCATCTCCAGGCCCTGTTAAAGACTCTCATTATCTCAGGGACACTGTCCCCAGTAAGGCTTCCCATACTACTGTCTTGTTCTTTTTATCTGCTCCTTGTACAACTGAGCCTCAGGTTTTTACTGGCACAGTAAAGCCATCTTATAAACAAATTGGTAAATCTATGATTTTGCCACACCATTTGGAGGAAAAAAAGTATTAAAGAAACCTTGAGGGACTTCAGAGTTCTGTCCTAAGTGACTTTACCTCCTCATCCTCAGACTGAGGCAGTTATGCTAGTGGACACTTTAATTGAAGGGGCTTCTTTTTTGGCCTATATCCATAAGCCAGACAACAATTCAGGCCTTGCTCACCTGTCTTTTTAGACAGGAACATCCTGAGTCCTATATTAGAAATCCTTTTCACAAAGGGGAGAAAGTCTGCTCAGGGAAAAGGCTGTGTCAAGATATAGAGGATGACAAAGTCACAAATGCAGAAAGATTAGGTTACAGGTCAATACTTGTTTCCTAGTGATAAGGTTAAAAATACTGAAGATAAGATAGTGACTTACTTAGTGGTGCAGGAATAAAAATGCTGCACGAATTTAAGCGATTTTTACATATTACTAAGCAAGGAGAAGCTCATCATTCAATCAGCCTGAGACAGTGCTACCTCTTCAAACCAAGCACACCTTTTTGATGCATTTCAACAAAAGGACACTAGTATCAGGTGAGAAGAGACAGCGTACCCATCGCGGTACCGACGCTTCCAAAGCGCTCCTTCAGTGCTTCAGACCTCCTGCGGGTCTCTCTCCCGAGGGCTGGGGGGACCCCTTCTGGCACGGCCGCCTCAGGGAGGGGCTCCTGTCTTTGCCTTTAAGAGCAGGACGGCAGCAGCGGGCACCCTTCTCCCCTCCGCTCCCCTGCCCTCCCGGGGCTCTGGGCATGCTCGGCGGGGCAGCCCGGCCGCCGGGCCGCACCGGGGCGCTGGAGGCCTCGCCTCCCCTGCCCTGGCTGCGGGCTCCGCTGTTGGCTCTGCGCTGTGGAGCTGGGAGCCACCGGTGCAAGCGGGAGCTGCGAGCCCCGGCGGGGCATCGTTCCCAGCGCTTGCTGAGCGCGGCCGGTCCTGGGTATGCAGCGAGCGGTACGAGCCGCGCTGGAGCGGTTTGCTCCAGCTCTCTGCACCAAAGCCGCCTGCGAACGGACGGGGCCGTCTGGGCGACATGTGAAGGAGGCAGGGAATCGTCTTGCTTAGGATGTACAACTGGCAGCGTTTTCAGAAGTGAGTTATAGATGTGCTCCCCCCAGTGTGTAGCGATATTAGAGACTATTGGGGCGAGTCCATCCCGAACTTCAGCTTTCCTTGCCTTTGCTTTTATCCCCTATGCTTAGAGAGGGATTCTTAACGTGGTTTGGAGGGATCTACACTCTATTCGAAGAAAATGTTTAGTTTCCTTTGTGTTTAAATATGTACCATAAAAACAACAAAAAAAGTCCCCTGGAAATGCGTGCGACAATCCATTACATTACTACTTCTGCTCTTTAAGTATGCTGAATCACTCAAAATTAAATGATTAAAGCAAAATTTCAGGCAGGCCTTTATCTACAATGGTGTTAAAACTATAGTAATGTTGGATTTTGAGTAAATTAACACAAAGATTACAACAAATAAAACAATGAATAAGAAAACAAAAACCAACAAACGAACAGCTCAGAAGAATTCATCAGTGCTATCTTAAAAATAACCCAAGCTGGCTGGTAGTTTGTGTGGCTTAATTTGTACCTCACCATGTGCTCAAAGATGCTCTGTTCAGCAGCTAGCTTTTCCCTTTTGCTTAATTAAAAATACAACATGAGTAGTACCATTTAAAATAAAACTGCATGGTAGAACAGCATGTCCGCCTGCACCTCTAAAGTCTCCTGCATACTCTACTAGATTCCCAGTGAATCAAAGCTGTTCTCTGTCCCTTAACACCTCCTCACCTTATGAGCTTCCCCAGTCCCTTATTATACAAAATCTGCCACTGGACTTGAGCAGTAGCTTTCACTGGGACCATTTTCATGTGGGTTTAGCTGTGGAACTGGTTGTTATTAACACAGAAGATAGGTATGAAACTCTAGAGAGGTTATGAATTTCACCCATAAACTCAAACCAGTCAAAAGTGTAAATGCTAAAGTTGCTATCCAACTTTAATTAATAATAAAGTAATTCAACTGCCAGAAATTGTTTTCTGGTACTGCCATGTCTAGCCCAGACCTTTCTTCACAAGGTATTCACAACTGTTACTACCCACCAGGAAAGCACAGTGAGCAACTGCCGTTAAAATGCACACGCTCCATAGCAGCATTAGAGACGGAATTAGACACAAAAACTAGGATATACATAATCCCACATGGTAAATTACTATAGTTTACTAAATTGCTGCTCATCAGCTGAGCTTCCCTAACTGCTCTTGCACACCATCTTAGACTATTACAATGGCAAGTACAAGTGTTAGACCAACATACCTTTGTTTCGCTTCAAATGTGCCAGAGATGAGAAAAGCACACAGTCAGCTATCTCATTATGCCATTGTAACTCAATAGCCTGTGATAGTCAGTATGATCCTAAACCAGTGGGTATTTAAAGTTCGGAACTGGAGGACAAATGCTAGAAATAAAGGAGTCACTCTGAAAGTGCCAACTCATCCTGGATTCAAGTGTCAAGTTTTCGGTTGTCACTACTAACCTTTTTTAGGTCTACCATTTTAAAAATCTTTTTGATGACCATTTATTGAACATCTAGAAAATTGCTACTTTTACCACTGAAAACAGGAAGTGATTTCCTCAGGGCTGAGGAATTCTAATTGTTAATTTTATTTTATTAAGCTGGTCATAGCAATAGCATTGGTGATGCAGTCAGGTTTGAATGTGAGAAAAAGCATCATGCAATGCATAAATACAGAAAAAATTGTTTTTTTAAAAAATAAATCTTTTTGTAGTCTCACCTCTAGAGCAGAATCCAGAATTGTGTTAAGCTACTGAGAGCCCTACAGAGCTCATGACTGTAGGTGCCTCAAAACCAGACCTGTGACTAACCCACACACCGAGAAGCTGCCTAGAGCTAGCAGAAAATGCATTTTCCACAACAAGTTCCCCATCCTATATAGCCAAGCAAATGGTAATATAGGCACACTTGATAAACTTATAGGCTGGAAACAGTTCCTTCAAGAAAGAAATTGAACTTAGCTCACCTGTATCCTGGAGTTCACTAACCAGCGGTCTGCAGCATCAGATGGACGTGATGTCATGAACTCTTCTTTTAGCTTTTTTCCCTTCTCCGCTCCTTTGATCTGGAAGAAAACAGCAGCAACAAATGCATCTTCTGAGCAGCCCAATCACTTGCCACAGCCTCAATCAATGGAGGCTGCTGGACATGTTCTTCATTCTGATCAGGCTAACTACAATCACTGCTCAAACTGTGTACTCTGTTTCAGCGTCAGTTTGAAGCTGGAAAACTTTTAACAATGAAAGCTAAGTTTAGGTCCTTCCAGAGCTAAATAGCACCTAAGGCTTTTTTCCCTAAATGCAGTCTTGGAGGTAGGTAAGGTTAAGGTTAGAAAAGGAGGCCGACTAGGTGTGAGGGTTGTGGGGTTTTTTGTTTTGTTGAGTTTTTTTTTGGTTTGGGTTTTTTTTTGGGGGGGGAGTGTTTTGATTTTTTGTGTGTGTGTTGGGGTTTTTTTTATAACAACTATTGAACACTAGCCCCTGACACAGTCTGGGGCAACTCAGTGTATCTTCCCCCCCATCACTTTCAATAGTTCAGTTTATTTATGTAGCAGATAAATAGTAATAACCTTTCCTGGGTGTTTGATGGAAACATCTTATAAAGATACAAGACAAATACTAAGGAGCTAAGGATTGTGCTGTTAGCCTGCTGTTGTCAGGTTGCATCTTCACTGCAGGGAAGTTTTCCTGGTCACCAGTCTCTCTGCCTCTCCATGCATCAGTGTCCTGAAGGAAAGCAGGCAGGCCAGAAGATAATGCATCCCAGCTGTCACTCCAGCATTGACTCAGGTGGCAATCAGGCTGCTCATACAGTCACCAAGACTTTCATGTGAAGCTGATCAAAGTATTAATTGTCCTCAGTTTCTATGCAACACTTCAGCTTTTTTTTTTTTTTTAATTATATTTTCTCTTTGTGTAGGTATGGGTGTTATGGAGAAAGGTAGATCAAATCCTGATGGTGAAATCCTACCAAGTATGTTCCTATTTTGCTTTAGAAGATGGGCCTGCTAGCCAGTACATAGCTAACTTGGTTTGGGATGTTCAGCTGGTCAGCCAAGTTAACATTGCTAGAGAAAACTGACTTCTGATTAAGTTAACAATCCTCTGCACACTCTTCCCAAACAGTATTATCTTTTTTTCACAATTAAAACCAGCTTTTTCTCAGACTTCGTAACAGGCATGACCTCAAATTTTAAGTTTCTTTTCAATTCTTCTGATGAAACCACCAGTTCTGTGAACTGATTTTCTAAGCTCACACATCTTTTCCTGACTATCACAGTTCTCTGGAGACTGGCTAGACTGGAAACAGAAGAGAGCTACTTTGCAGAATACCTCTCTAAGAAGTCTTTATAAACAGAAATAGCTATCACATCAACGTGAGATGAGAATGGCTGTATTACCACTGACATAGTACTGTCATTCTACAGATTCTTCTCTGCTGCAAGATCCTCTTTTTTTAAACAGGTTTTTCTACTGTACCTGAGTACATATCCACAAATATTTTATGCAGTTATTTAATGTGCTTAGGTCAGCAAGCAGTGCCCAAGGGGCTGAGAAGGAAAGAACTTACCATTCATTTGCTTTAATGGTCCTTCCATGCATCCATCCTCATCAGCCAAATCCTGCTTTTTAAGTCACACATTTTAAAAGCAAGTAGCACAGGGATTTATGACCCCTGCTGAAAAGAGAGAGAAGGAAACAGCTTCTATCACTGACAAAAAAAAAAACCCCAGAAGTAAACAGTTCAGTTCTAAGCAGCAGCACAACTGTTGCACATTTGCCAAAATTACAGTGAAACCCTGGTCCAATCAATGACAAAATCCTCACTGATCTGCCGTAGCTGGGGGTTTGCTCATAGAGGCTAATGATTCTCACTCATGCACCAAAGCAAATTGTTCCAAGACTTGAGCCATTTTACTGCTCCAACTGCTCTTCCATCCCTTTGCCAGAAGTCAATTTTCCCATAACAGTGTCAGCAGAATTAATCATATACCTTTACCTTAGCACTGTGTTTTGCAGTCCAGGTGTTAAGATGCAGTCAGGCAAACTCAGCTAGCTGCTCCTGATCCAGATTAGTGGTTGCTGACCTGTTTGTGATTCTCTGGAACACCCTCCTACTCCTTCTGTTGTGTTTATTTCACTTTTTGCTCTACCATTTTCCAGTTCAGATTTGCAATCGTACTGGTTTAGGGGCTGTTCTGTTGTTTGTTGGGTTTTTTTCTTCTGTTTTAAGAAACACAAAACATAGAGTGAAGTACTAAGCTTTTGCCATGTTCTGTGCTGTGTAGATAGCAGCCTATACCAGAGGTTGTGCATCACCTCACAGTTCTCCCCTCTCAAACTAACCTAGCCACTTCATTGTTGACAGAGTTTCAGACATACAGTAGTGATGGCAGATACCAGCCTCGGGGAGTTTTGGCCAGTAAATAGCAAATACAAATTCTGCCAGTCTTCACTCTGATAGAGTAATTTAATGCAACCTGGATTCCTAAGTCACCCGTTGTCAAAAGAGAGATTTAAGCAGTACCAGTTAGCAATTGCTCTCTATCCTGTGGAATGTAGGAGGGATTTCTCTGGAGAAGCCTTACTCTCTCCATGGAGTACAAAGGAAACTGAAATACTGGTTCAGCCCAAACCATCAAATTTGTAGGTACCTAAACCTAGCTTAAAGACAAACTCCAACTCCTAAAAATCAATTAGCATTCCATCATTCATATAACTAAAAGGAATGCTATTTAGCTAATAGGCGTGCTGTGTCCTAAGCCATCACACATAATCTGCCACAGCCTAGTAACATGGCATGGTTTGACATTCAGTGGCAGTACGGTTTGAGCAAACGTAAGCACTTGCCACCCACTTTGTCTATCATTCCTCCTTTTCTGCACCACACTAGCAAAAGCATTTGTGTAGCACAGAGTGAATGAGATTGGACAACAGATGTTACCAAAATTAACTCAGAAAAACAAAAACACAAAGTCACTCATCATTCAGATGGGTTCCCAAAGACCCCACAACCTGCACCTCTAAAGCAGAAAATAAGGGCTGCCTACAACTGAATGGCCATTAAAGCCATGCTTGGTAAGACCACACACTTTGCTTACAGTCCCCTAGGCTGTTGTAAACTATCGAGCATTTAACTCTATTCTCTTTCTCCATGCAGATCCCCATCTCTTAAGAAAAGACTAACACACATCCTCACCTTACTAGACTGTTGTGAATCTAAATATATTACATATCAGAGCTGTTAATGTGTATGTTATTGCATAAACTCTGTAAGTATGTACACAAGAAGGGCAACCATATCAGAAGCCCACCTGCTAGTCTCTCTTGCCATACTGAATCTGTCCCTTCCAATTGCTCAGCCCACAAAGGAAGTTACACAAAGGTCTATTTGCTCACCTGGAGTTTATCAGAATTAACAGTTACCATGTTTGCTAATAATGCTTTGGAAAGCTTCTGTCATAGATCAGACTTCTATGAGGAACACACTAAACCATCACAATCAGAAGGCCAACACTACAGAAATCTCAGCTGCCAGATCAAATAGATTTTCAGGACTAATGAATCCTAGTAAATACTCAGTGAAACAACCGGTTTCCTCAGATAAGAAGAGCAGAAAAGGTTACATATATCCTAGTACAGTGACTCAAACAATTATACTTTCAGGTAGAATATTGATTTCTAGCCTGGCCCTAGAGGTCAGTCCTACTGAGGTTTAGGGTTTCTCAGGCCAGATAAAGAGGCTGCCTTTCCCCCTCCACCCCCCAAGATGTGATTAGGTAACTTGCAAGTTTCTTGTTCAGAATAAATCTGTCACTGTTTCTTGCTGATGGACCCTCTTCTCACTGCAGCCATATATCTTGCATTGCTGTACTAGCAGGGTGCTTCCACCTGACAGAGATCAGGTAGCATAGTCCCACCCATGAATTCCCAGATTATAAATCAGATTACAGTATAAAAAGGAAAAAAACCAAACCAAACCAAACAAACAAAAAAAAACCCCAACAAACAAACACCAAAGTGTTTCACAGGAGGATGACTGGGACATTCAGGTATACCAACCTCTTCTCACACCTTGATGCTTTACAAATCAAGGCTGAGTTTGGCTGTGAGAAGCCCCTTGACAGAAAGGCCCCCACCAATGTCACTGCCTCTTGCTGCCCCTGAAGTTCTGCACTGCTCTGTATCTTGCTCCTTCATTTACACAGCCTCCACTGTAACCTGTTATGCCACCTTCTGCTTTAGCGGTTCCATGTTTACACAAGCTATTCTACTCAGTCTACCAATGAGAGCAGTTTACTTCTCGCATCAGACTCTTACAAAGGCAGCTTCTGCTCCTTCACCCCTACGGGGCAGGAGAAAGATCTGTGCCAGCAGTTTCCAAACTGTAAGGTCACGGGTCAGCTGAGTGACTTCAGAGGAGTAGGAATGTAAGGAGTAGGATGTTATACATCCATCATACTGTATCTCCATTTACAGCTCCTGTGAATTCAGTTTACCACCCAATACATTCCTGAAAGTTGCTTTAGTAACCCTCTCTTTCAAATCAAAATGATACCTGTCACTAGCACTGAAGCTGAAGATAACAGAAGAGAAAGTAAAGAGGGAAAAAAAAAAAGCAGTATTTACATGCTATAAATACTTTGCCTGTTCTTTTCTCCCTCATCTGTGTTAATAATTGCTTTGTGTTGGATTATTTGGCAAAAATTCTAGAGGTACCTATGCACCTTTCCCTGCTCTGATGAACTGAAACAAGTTGGAGGCCTTGATGTTCTACTCAGCAACATTCATCATGTTTTGGTGTAAAGCACATTTAGAGGAAATATAAATAAGCTAATCAATACTTTATACCTCAGTTAAATTACCACAAGCCAAAATGTGGCTCTCATTCTCTTTAGCTTGGACTCAATTAGTGAGAAAGTTAAAGCAGAGGGGGAAAAGCTTTGAGTTTTGAAGTTTTTATATTATTGATTTAAATTTTCTACCCTTTTTTACAATGAAAGTTTTCAAAATAGAAAGTAGAACTTGTTTTTTTGCTACAATCTCTGGATGGCATTTTGAAATGTTTAATTAAGATACTACAGAAAACAATGTAAATTAGACTGACCTCATCTGTTTTTCAGTGGCTAAAGTAATGAAAAAAATATAATGGTAAAGAAAATGAAGATTGAGATTAAAGAGGCCTTCAGTTAATGACAGGCTGAAGTTCAACTGTCAAATCGAAAATGTTTGAGAATGGACAATAATAAAAGTCAAGCAAAGGATGAAGCCTAGATTATTATAATGAGATATGATATGTTCTTCAGACTATTTGGAGGTTAATGTTACTTGGTTTCATATGGTTACGGGTAAGTAAGTACTGTACTACTATATAGTAAAAATAATGTAACTGGATACAGTCTGCTTCACAGTGACCCAAGGTTAATGGTAGTTGCTCTTAGTATATTTAAAAGGTTTAAAAGAGATGTAACACCTCAGCATTACAAGTCTAGTGCAATGGCACTAGAAAATGGCATTGAACAGGCTAGTATAATACTGGGGTTCTTGATTCCATGAAAGCAGCTTCCAGTGTAATGCACGTTGGCTTTTATCTGTATAATTATACTGAATATGTCCATGAATTCTTTCATTCCTGAATGGCACCACCTTTTGAGTAATAGATCATTGGTATGTATCACTCTGATAAGGTATTACACTAATATATCATTAAAGCAATAGATGTATTAGTGTAATACATCACTGGGACAAAGCACTCTGATGATGATGTATTCCTGAAAAGATGGCACCATACAGAGAAGATGAGGCCCAAGAGAAGACTTTTGCTCAGTTTAATAGAATAAAAGGTATGCCTTCCTGGCACAAAAATGTGATGGTCCCTATAAAGATATGGCACTACTATTAATTGTATTCTCATTTGTATTGGTAATTTGAGGATCATATGGCTTGGGAAAAAAATTACTGTGGTTGAGGAAGAGATATGATTTAAAAACATAACTTATCAGACTATTTCACAGTCTTTTCCTATTATGTCTGATCTCCTCAGCCCTCCAAACACCTCATCAAACACCTCCTTGTTTTGAAAGTCTCAAGGATGCCTATTCTGTTCTGGAGCAATGAGGCTATGGGAACAGTTCAGAGAGGCTGGTGATGACACAGTCTTGAAGAGTTCTTCTGAGGAATGGGGCTCAGCTAGACAAACAGACAGAGATCAGGGAAATCCACTAATACTGGCCTTGGAGGCTCTTGCTGACTCACTGCTTCTGAGAGCAGGGATTATGCCACAGCCCCTGTGTCAGTCAACACAGGAGTTGTACTTAAATACTTAGAGAGCCACGTGCAGCTCAAGATGCACAGACTGGCCTGTTCTGTTCCAGCCTCTGTGTATCAGCTTGCCACAAAGGCTTCTCACAGCCAATGAATTGCATTCAAGCTTTTGCAAAATGAAGGTGCTTTTGCGGGTGACTCAAATAAAAGAATAAATACTTTGAAAAAGGAAGGCTAAATAGTAGCAGTCTAGTCAGTAGCATGTACAAAAAACCTCTGGATTCCAGAAGTCCTAGGTTATCCAACTCACCAGGATGCCTACCTGGGCAAGCAGTTCAGGGGTACATTCCCTGGCTCATGTTATTTCAAAAGAACTTCACATATCTGATTACAAAAGGTGCTGATGTATGAAACAAAGGTGAAGGCTGTGAATAATGAATCCTCTGAAGCAGGATAACCCTGGAGAAATAAGAGAAAAATAAGCATAGAAAATGTAAATAAAAGTGGCAGAAAGAAAGGAAACATGAGAGTTAAAAGTTGGAGAGGCAAGGATAGAAGAAAAAGGGGCAAAATTCAGCCCCTCCCTGCCAACTCCAATGGAGTTGGAGTGGAGACACTAACACTTATACCAAGAAGGTGTAACATTTTACCAGATTAACGTCATAAAGTTTTGTAGGGTTAACATGGCTACAAAAGGGCTGAGACAGATGGGAAACAGGATCATGACATTTTGAAAAGCTTTATTCTAGCAGTGTGGTATTGTTCCTCTTAAAAGATTTTCATTTCAAAATTCTGAAGTGATAAGGCAGTGGTTATAAAAAAAAAAAAAATCTGTCTGGATCTTTGTTTCTTAAAAGGACTGATACATGATAGGACTTTGTCAGTACTGTCACAGCATGATCTGTTGTGACGGGACAAGGGGTAATGGTTTTAAACTAAAAGAGGGTAGATTTAGACTAGATGTAAGGAAGAACCTTTTTAGAATTAAGGTGGTGAACCTCTGGAACAGGTAGCCCAGAGAGGTGGTAAAAGCCCAATCCCAGTAAAAATTCAAGAGAACCTTGAACAGGGGCTCTGAGAAACCTGCTCTAGTTGAAGATGTCATTGTTTGAACTAGATGAGCTTCAAAGTTCCCATCCATTCTATGATTCTATGTAAAATAATTAGTGTATAAATAGTGGCATATATAATTTAGCTTTAGAGTAAAATTATTATCTATTCTTCTCTTTGCCAAATGCTCTCAATCAATAATTCTATTATTTTATCAGAAATATTTGCATAATTGTTAGGAAAAAGATACAGGTTGTTGTTTGGTTGGTTTGGGTGGTGTGGTGTATGTTGTATATTTTTATAAATCAAGTTCATTCATTTCTCATATAGAAAATACAGCACCAAATTCTCACTCCATGTAAATGAAATTGTCTCTAATGGGCCCATGTTGATTTGTTGTAGCTGAAGACCAGTTTTACAGTGTGGCGTTTGGTTGGTGGCAGAGAAAGGGAAACATTATTTAGTTGAGTAGTTCCTAGGAATCACAAGGAAGGATAAGCACGGTTGTCCTTATTAGGCCCTGGAGAAACAAACAAACAAAAAAACCAATACTTCCTGACATGTAAGCCTCACCATCTAGGATTTTGTTTTGGTTTGTGACCCAGTTTCACAAATGATGATATCTCAGTGCTTTACAAGTCTGAGCTGAACAGATGCACCAGGGGGGAGATCATATGTAATATTTGGAGCCTGCCTTCTGCTTTTGTGAACAGATGAGCATCTGCCTTAAAACTTAAGCCCCAAAGTCAGCTATGCATTGTACTCAGCTCTACAAAAGAAATACTACTACAGCATGATCATTGGTATTATAATCTGGTCAGTCTCCATGCAGATTTCTCTTACTTTGCAGAGATAGGTGACTTCCAAGGTGGTATCTTTTCTGTAGCAGTTATCAGCGTGTGGTCTGTAGAACTCAGAGAGAACTAACAGACCTGCAAAATTAAATTCAAAGAAGCAAACATTCTAGATAGGTTAAAATTGCCATATACCTACCCCGGGAATCAATTGTGACTAAAAAGAGTACTGATTTTATGTGAGATACAGCTTTATATTCTCATACCATCCTAAATATTTCCCTTAGCAGATCCTTCCATGTATTACTTATCTTAAATCCTATAGCCTATGCTTCTCTTTCAGGTGGAAACTGAGACTGCACTTCGAATTGTTTTTAACACAGAAACAAATAATGAAGTTAAGTCCCTGTAGAACTCTTTCCTTGAATTCCAGGATGGCCAAGAATGCCTCCAATAAAAAAAAAACCCAAAAACATTCAAACATAAGAAACACCCTCTAGGGTAAGATCAATGATCCATCCAGCCTGGTATTGTGTCTCTGACAGCAGGAAAAAGAATGGGGAGGAGGAGATATTCTGTTTCCATTTTTTCACACCCGGAGCTCTACAGCGAGTCACAGGCACACCTGGGTTCTTGCCTCTGTTTCCCTCCACTTGCCTATCTATAGATAAGGAAACTCTGACCCTCATAGCCCTTCCCTTTTTTCAGCTGCTGTACCGTGCGTTGGTTTTGCATCCTCAAACAGTTTTGGGGTTTTTTTTTTCCCTCCTTTATTTACTTCTTCTTTTTCCCCCCTCTCAGAAATGAAGTGAATTAAAGTGAGAAATCTCCAGAGGTTAGTTACATAATTTTGAGGATTCATATACATGCATTTACTACACTTCTGCTATCTTTCTGCTATAAATACAGTGCAAAGTTCATTCTAAAGTAAGTAAAATATAAATCACTGAAACATTACAAATATGTATAAAAGAAGGCAATGCACATTAAAATGGGATGCCTCGGTGAAGACTTGAGAGAAATAAAATAGCAGCAACGGTTCCTTGACCTTTTTTCTTATTTAAAGATTAAATAGGAACTATATTGGTCTTTTGGAAGCTTCTCTACATCTTTCCCCGTGGCACAAGAGGTCAGTACAATCACCAGGACCCTGACATCCTTCCCTCTGTAATGAAAAATCCTTAATAATATGTATAGTTAATAAAATCTAATTGCATAATTCAACTGTAATTTCACCCATGGTACTTGTCAGTGTGTCAAACACATCTTTCATAATATATGCTTCTATGACATAAGCCCTTCCAACTCTATTCAGCTTCCTCATGAATAAGAGTACACACTTTTAAATATTCAGTAATTGTAGGTTCTTGTCTAAATCCAGCCAAATTTGGTACACTGTAATAAAGTGAAAGGTCATTTCTCAGTTGCTGCTTCTCTGAAGGTGACATTTCTTTGGTCGAGCTTCCTGGCACTGTGTAATTCCTTCTTCTGTTTATTTTACCACTCTGGTACCTCATTAGCTATCGCAGAAGTAGGATTTCTTTGACTGCGGTTTGCACAGAGGACAGAACATATTGATATGCACTTAAAGACTGTTGAGATGCAGCCTATGTAAAAGCCAGTGTTTAGGGCCAACCTGTAAATGTAACTTAATGAACCAATAGACCATAGCAGTTTCAAAGCACTGAAATGTAAGAACAGAATCAATACTGTGACACAGGATTGTTAGTAGGTTACTTTCATTCTTCTGCAAGGAACAGTCGATTTCATTACTCCTAAACTCTTATTACTAGAGAGATACTGAATCTCACCTCAACCATACATAAGACAGCCATTTCCAAACTCCCTTGAAACCTCTTCTCGTTCTAAACACCTAAAACCAGAAATAAAGTGGGGCGAGATTCAAACTGTACGTGCCAACACTGTCAAAAACTGCCTCAGTCTCCTGTGGATTCAGAAGAAGGAAAACTAGGTAATCAGATTTTGCTGGCCAGGGACAATTTTGGGATACCAGCCCAAAAACTGCATGGCATGCATGTTGCTCTCCTCCTGCCCCCCCCTAGCCGAACTCTTGGTACCCTCCTTCACCAACTTGAAAGACAGAAGGTGACTGCCACCATAAAGTCCTCACTCCAACATCTAACCTTCTACCTGGTTTTCTCTGGCATAACCCTCAGACAGAGCTAGCCCTAACATAGCAGCTACATTTTACCCAAATCTACAGTTTAGACTGGACTTGTCCTGTTCTTCTTCACTGGTAAAACTGAGCCCTCTTTTCCTTATAACATTGCTTTTTAGTTATTTTTAAAATTATTGTGTCTTCCTTCAGCTTTGCTTTTTCTAGATGGACCATGCCAAAATTTCTTAAGCCTCTCTTCATAGGCCTCATTTTTCAACTTTTTAGTATTTTTGTTGCTGTCAGCTGAACTCTTTCCAACATACTGAGGTAATTTTCAAACCTGGTGCCCACAGCTGAACTAAACCTTGCAAATGAGGCTTACACTGGACTGTCAAATAGAATAATTACCTTGCTAGTCTCTGTATATATTTCATTATCAAACCTTTACAATACTAGGCTTTTAATGACAATGTCTTGGTTTTAATTCATGGTTAGACTGCAGCATGTGTGCAGCACACGAGACCTACAGGATTAGATGTCACCATCTGCTTCAGCAATGTCAAGAAATGAAACTGGTCAAGGAATATGCACAGTTAGGGCAGTGAGCAATAGCCAGGCCAAAGCTGCAAAGCTGACCTTGAGGTGGTGTGAGAGGCCACGAGGCTTCAGGAGATAGTTGATGTATAAGCAGCCATGAAGGAATTAATTAAACATCAGCCTCGCCAGTTGCAACCCAATCTAATGTTTGACTTGTGTTAGATGCTCTGGGAACTGGGTGCAGCTGGTGTGGGGCTGGCCGGTGCTCAATGGCCATTCCATAGTCTCCTGCAAGAAAAGGCAAGTTTTCACACTAGAGGGTGTCTATTTATAAAAAACCCACTTTTTTGGTTTATTTTATTTAGCATAAATTTTCATTTGATTTTATCATACCTATTTTGTCTCCATTTCTTTCCAAGACAGGTCAAACCATAACAAAACAATTATATCTTTAGCTCTTTCCCTCAATTTTTTTCTTCCATTTCTGCTCTCATCTGTTGCCCCCTCCATTAAGCCTCCCACATGTCTAACACTTATTCTCTACATTAATTTCACCTCGTAATAATGTGCAATGTCACATACAGAGTCTTCAGTGAAAAACATTGAAAAAGCAAGGAAAGCACAGTGGATAATAAAAAAATCACTATAATTTCCCGTAAACTTTCAGTAAAATGAAAACTTTCTTTTATATTTCAAAATTGGGCAGGAGGGATAATTGAGGAAAGAATTGATACTTTCTTTTACTTATATTTGTTTTCTATTTAGAGAAGCAGCCTTTTCATACTTCTCCGTTAGGGGAAAAAGCTAAAAAAAAAAACCTAACAAGCAAAACACGGAGCAATGAGGTTAAAAAATAATCTCTCATATTTTCATTAGAGACTCAAACCACAAATTTTAAAACTAGAAACTAATATCCTGTTATTTTTTCAACTTCAAATCATGTTAGAAAGTAAAAGTTTTCCTCATGCACACCATTTCCCTTTCAAAAAGGCAAGGAAAAAAATCCCAAATGAACAAAATACAGACAAGAGATCTGTTTAATTTGCAAATGGTAAATATAAGAAAGAAAAAAACAAATGAAAACAAAAGTTAGAAAATTTCAGTAATTCTTAAGAGAGATTAATTTAGAATTTCTGGGAGAGATAGAAATAGAAAAGGCAAAATAAATCACACATTTTGGTTGGTAAAAGAGAACAACCACCTGCAGCCTCTTGTTATTTCACAGAGTGGCTTCCAGAGAAGTGGAAAAACTGAAGAATGACTGAAAATTTATCCTACACTGGTCTGATTCCGACATTGCAGGTCAAAGCTGAAGACTGTTGTGTATCATTGCCTTTAAAAGCAAAATGGGGCCTATAAAAATACATTGTAATTAGCAGGCTCAGCTCTACCTATCTGGACTTCCACGACATATCCATCCTTGCAGACACCCATGGAAAGCTCAAATGGGGCACGTCACCCCAGAGACCCTCCTATTCTTTTTTGTGGTTTGTATAAGTGAAGGTTAATTGTTATCCTTTGTATTTCCCAAGAGACCAAAGAAATGTAGAGAAGTTCATGTACCTGTAAACACAGAAATGTTCGGAAACCTGTGGCAAAGGTGGTTATTTTGCTGGCCTTACCCTTTGTGTCCTGTAGTTCTCAGCACTGTCCTTCTGACAACATCCTCTGAAGTATTCATAAAATTATTTCCCGGGACAACAGAGTGTCACAAAGGCTAATTGACTTGTGCTGTTGCAATGATCCATGGCTGTATACATAGAGACGGCATTGTTTCCAGCCACATGTATACACGCATCTGCAAGTGGAAACTGGGATTTGGATTCATAACCTTTAGCTCTCAAAATTCAGGTCTTTATCGAGAGAGTTAAAAGACCAGCTGTAGGCACAAAAAATGCTGCTATTGACGAGCATGCAACCCTGGTGAGGTAAGGAGTAGCAGTGCATTTTCACTTTGGCCAGAGCAGCGTATTTCCCAGGGAAATCTACTGGAAAAATGCCCCCGTTCCTTTATGGATTTTTTTTGGTATCTGTGCTTGGCTACTACTGAGCAGCAGATACTAGAGTCAGACCGGACTGTCTCAGTATTTTTTGTCTCTATGCCTCAGTTCCTGGTCTTCTCCTTGTACACCCTACAATGTTTTTTCCCTCCGTGTTTTGTCTGGCCTGTCTAATAGCCAGAAATACAGTTTACAATTACAAAGTATATTAAAGCCATTTAAATTTAAGTATGAGGTGCACTACTCTAAGTTCCATTACTGATATTCAGTTAATTAAAAGAACATGTTCATAATTGTTGTAATGTATCAGGCCCTAGTAACAGTTCATTTCTAAGCTTTCTACCTAGTGTAATACTCCAGTCTAAGAAGATCCTTTAGGATTTAAATACTTATTTAGAGGGATTTTCCAATGCTTATACTTTTTAATTATATAATCAGGGAAGTGGAGGATACGTTTGCAAAAACTTTCTGAAGGATTATACTAACGCACTCCCTGCTGAGGCAAGATAGCCTCACTGGCCACACCACCTGAACAAGAAAACCCCTGCAGTTACAGAAGCTACCCTGTTTACCTTCAGTAACTTTTTAAGAAACCAGAACTATTTTTACAGGGAAAAAAAATATGTAAGAAGTGTTTCAAGTGCCCTTTAAAGAAATATTTGAAGCATTTACTGTTTTTTGCACATCTATTCTATTCTATGGTTTTGTGGAAAACAGGATTACCATAAAAACGCTGTACAGGACTAAATGGCTGATGTCCAAGGGTCCAGATCTCCATCCCAGGAGCAAACAAGAGATATCCTTCTTATACATTCACTTCTCTCAATTCATTTTCACCTCTGTGCACAGCCCAGGATTCATACTTAAAACAAGATGTCCCCATTTATTCACCTGGAGGCACAGAGCTGCCTGCTTTTAGTGACTGGAATGACATCTGTTGTGGTGACATGACACAAGGTAAAACAAAATCCTACAGCCAGAACAAGAAAGGTGGTGCCATTTCTTCCATTCTTTCCTCAATATGGTAGTTAGGGATGTAGTGAGAAAGAAAAGGATTTTACAGTTGTGCCAGACTAGGGCTGAAGAAAACAAAGGTAGAAGAAAGTGAGAAAGGTAAAAATCAGCATAAATACAGACCCATCCCAAATAATCAAATCCTTTAAAAATACATATATATAAAATGGATTGTATACTGGTTTTTATATTTTACACACACAGAACTGTTACAGTTCTTTCAAAAACACTCAAGGACCTGTTTTTAATATAAATGCCACAGTGTGCAGTACATATATCTTAGTTTTCTCATAGTGTAAGTGCAGTATAAAAAAATGACAAATTTAAATTTTGCTTACTAGCTTTCGATGCCTTTCATTTCTAAATAACCCAAAGCATTTATGTATCGGAAGGGTCAGTAAGAGCAGGAACTCAGCAACTGTCAGTGTGAAGCTGTGTGTAGTGACGCAAAGCTGCCCAGGAGAGGAAGCACAAATGCCATAGACAACTGGTACTGAACTTTACAGACAGAATTTAAATTACCTAGAAAAGCTTAAGAAGGGGTAGGACTGCTACTCTTACAAAGAGCCTTAAATGTCCAAAATGATGTCCCGAACAGCACAACCCACTTCACAGCTAAGACTGCCAGGTATTTGTTAACTCTTTCTATTTCCTGTTGCACCCGTACATGGTGTGCCGATTTACCATTCAAATACAACCCTCTTCCAGCTTCATGAAATTCAGATTGGTCACAGCACCAAGATGCTACCAGCTCATAAAGCATACCTTTGTTTCTTTTATTCTTCAAATAAAGGGCAAAAGCTTTCACTTGTACCTAACACTGCTCAGTACTGGATCAATTACTTGACTGAGGGATGTTCTGAATACAACATCTATCCCTATTTGGGCTGTTGACTGTCTTTTGTTTACAAGTAATGGTACTAATACATTGTATAGCTCTTCTATAAGCACTGGGAACTGGAGCTAAATACCAGTATAAAGGATGTGACAAATGAAGTTAGAAATGGGGAGAAGGAGTTGGGGGAAGAAACTGCAGAAAGAAAAAAATAATCCATTTTAATAATAGCTTGACAATTACAATTAAATAATCCAAAACTCAAGCTGAGCATTTTTGTTACCCACTGCATGAATGATGTTTGTACTTTGGAACCTTTAAAATATTTAAGCAGAGAAGAAATGAAATGAACTGCAACCAGTTAAGGTCATCCATTTAGGACAAAATTGATAAAATATTAAAATGAAAGAAATAAATTTTCAAACAGAGATACTAAGGCTTCATAGAGATGTATTATTCAAAGCAGAGGAACATGTGTGACCTCTAGGCTATTACATAATGGAGAAAGGATACGACAGTTCAAATGAGCAGGAACTACAGGCAGCAGAGACAGAGAGGGAAGATGGATGAACCATTCCACAAGCCAGTGCCTTGGTTCCAGGCTACTGAGACTGGACTCCTGTATTAAACCATTACATCCTCTTAGCCAGCTCTTGTACCCCAGTATTATATTGGGCTTAAAAACAATTGGAAAGATCATGGATTTTAACTATGGATTGATTTTGTGTCTAGCTGAGCTTGTTAGTGGCTGCACTGTTTCAGTGCCTTGGCTTCATCTGACTCATGACTTTGTCCTTACATGTCTTTTGTAGAATGGCCTGCAGTCAGGACAGCAAGGGCTGGCCAAGGTGTAATGCATCATACTTCTCTCTTTCTGTGGTCAGCTCTGCTGGCTGACAGCTGACCTTTTCCTCATTCATCTTTGCCTGTCATAGCATGAAGACGCCCAGTTTATGTTTTGGATATCTTTAAGGAAAGTAGTCTTAAAAGTCTAGCAATAAATTATCCTTTTCTAATTTAAGGCCAGAGCCAATATTAATTATACAGGTTTTACTATAAAATGGGGTTTTGCAAGGGTGTCAGCTCTCTTGTATCTTAGGTACCAGGGATAACTTTCCCCTAAATGAAGAAGCAGCTGGCTGAAACAAGAAGTATCTTTAAAACCCAGTGAAATCTATGTAAGAGTAGGAACCTTGCCTCTGAAAAATTAATTTCCACCTAGCAGAGGGCCCTTGCCTCCAAGCTCAGTGTTCTGATGCAGCTTCATTGCTCTCCTGTTGGGAAAAGGGATTCAATATTCATACAGACAGAAATGCTGTGCCTACCATAAGGTTTTGAACTGCACATCAGGGGCCAGGCATCAAATTGTTAGGTAACATAATGCCAAACTTTTTCTTGGATGTAACTTGGCCTCCCTATAGGATATACAAAATCATCTAAAACATTAAGAAAACAGTGTCACTGACAGTCTTAAGTCCTCTAAATGTTTTTGATCATCTGTCCATTTTTACCCAATTGCAATTACTCCATGTGAAAAATAACTCTGCATTTGCAGAGCAAGCATTTATTTCTAACTTTCAAAGCTTCTTCCAAAACTAAGTATAAACATTTTTAGCTTGATTTTGTATCTATCCTAAGTGGAGAGATAGGGACCGTTTACAAATGAGGTTCTCAAGGATTTAGGCATAACTGATGATACTAGTTTTCTGTTCCCGGCACTGCAGCAGGGTTCTCTAGTGACCCTAGGCAAGAGGTTCACTTACCTCACTGGAAAATGAGGATAATGGAATGGGTCTGACCTTTTGGAAATGGTATGAACATGGTCCTTGTAAGGCCTACAGAAGATGGAGAAATTCAGTGGAAGAACATGAAAACATGAGTCCTGGGCCTGGCCGAGTACCTCAGAAACATTTTGGAAGAGAGTGGCCATCAGCTGTATCCTAGAGATATCTTTCAATTTTCAAAGGCATTTTTAAAATGGTTGTTATTTTTTTCTAAAGATATCAGCAGAGCTGAAAACCTCCATAATGAAACTGACCTTTTCCACCAGTTTCGCACAAATGAAGAGCCACCGACTTATAAAAATAACCACAATTTCTTACATTTGTTGTGGATTGTGGTAAACCCAACACTTATATTTCAGTCCACAGTAGTATAATTTTCAGGAGTACAAAGAAAATTGAAGTGCTTAGGGAAACAAACACACACCACCACGAGCAAACAAACAAACACACACCACCACGAGCAAACAAACAAACACACACCACCACGAGCAAACAAACACTACAGGACAGCAGTCTTCAGGGTCTTAATCTGACAAAATGTTCCCTCAAATAACACAGATCTTTCAGATCCATTTCAGTTGATATATTTTACCCTAGAAGCTGAAAATATGACCATGTTCCTTTTCCTTATAAATGTCAAAAGGGATCATAGAAAATGAAGAACATAACTCAACTGTGTATCTAACTAAAAAGAAAGACTGAATTTGTAGTGGACTCATTAAAAAGCTGTAGCTACAGTTCTAAAAGAATGGTTTTTCCTTTGAGTCAAAGTGAATTTTTTGTTGACGTATCTAGGACTGGTCATATTGATAAAATCAAAGATCCATGCCACCAGGTACCTTTCCTCCAGCAGAAGCCATTAGCAAATGTATAAGGAAGTGAATAAGAGAGGGCAAACATACAGTGATACAGCCTCAGTATAGTCCTATAGTTTCTAGCAATCTATGTTTCAGGGATTTTCTTTAAGTAGAGTTACTATGTGCATATTTAAAAGTCCTTGATAGGCTTTCCTCTCATGAAGTTTTCTGATTACGTTTTCAACATAGATAAAAAAGGGAGATTCACAAAGTCATATAGTGATGAGTATCACAGTTTAATTACAGGTTGTGTGAAAAACACTCTCATGATCTTTCTAGATTTCAGCTAAACAACATGTGCTGGTATTTGTCTTCCTGCTAAATTCAGCAGAAAAAACAATCCATTGATATAGGTGTGAGGGAGATTGGTCTCAGGACCAAAAATAAAAGCAATAAACACATTTTAATCAAAGCAAATCTATCTTCCTCAAAAATCTGGTAAAAAGACATTTATAAGGCAAGACTGAAGAAGCGAGCTACCCTTTTCAAACAGTGGAGGAAAAAACTTAGAATTGGTAACTTGAAAAGCTCACAATAACTTTATTGAAATTTTGCAGAACAATCTGCTATGCCTTCAGTGCAGACAGAGAAATTTTGTAGCCAATGTAATTTTAAAACCTGAGATAAGCATGTGTGTTGGAGGAGGGGATAATAGAGCTTTCTATTAATGGAAAGCAGTCCGGCTGCAGCCTGAACTGTTGTGTCTTCCCTCCCTGTAATCATGGCATTAATTACTTCATAGGTCAAATTATTTTTCTGTTTGAAAGAGTTTGGCCAGCTACGTGAATCAGGGCATGCATATTTAAATCTACTGTATCCTCTAGAATGGGCTTTTATTCTTGTTTGATGCACGTGGGCTACTAATTTAGTTTTTCATTAAAGATGACTTTTTTTTTTTCCTCTCCTGCACAATGGGAGTCTGGTTCCAAAATATATAGAACAAGCACACATTAATTGAATGTGAGGGCAAGTATACTTCCCTCCTTCAGCCGTATGGACAGGGTTTTCTTTAAAATAAAAAGGCCAAAAAGTGACTGGAACAATGCCCAAAGGGGAGAATAAAGACAGACATTTAAAGGTGAGCTCACTAGATTTATAATAGCAGGGGACACTATCATCCTTTCCAGACAGCTACCCAGTTAGCAGGAATGCTTATATCACAAGAAAGGCCCAGGAGATTCTTTGGAAAATAATAGATACAGCTATTAATATACTGGGGAAGCTGCAGCAATCCACTTCAGATATTGATAATAAATTACATTGGTCAACTATGAGATTACATAATCCAGGCAGGCAATCAGGAAAGCATTTTTTGGGTATCAGTGTTATTTAGAAGAGCTGCTTGAAATAAGGTTTAAGGAATTAAGAGTGTTTCTGCCCAAAAAGAATAACAAAAATGCTGCTCATTCTCTAAACATATGAAGAGCCTGGATGAGAGGGTAGCTCAGGGCTTGCAGGGAAGGTGCTGTTTTTTGTATTTACCTGATCCCACTGTTTGTGCAACAGCTTGCAAAGTGATTTTAAACACACCAGAGGATGCAGAGAAAACATTGACACATTGTAACACATAGCAGGGCTTGTTCAGCTGATGAAAGCCCTTTCTCAGTTAGCATTTGTATCACCTCTAAGTAGGCCAGTGGTGACCCAGCAGCCTCCCCACTAAAAACTGTATCAAGACAAGCAGCATCGGTCTCAGAGTTTTTTAGAGGATTAGCTTACTCCTATGTGCAAACAGACGTAGGAATTTTGTCATCCAAAACTAAAATAAGAAGCACAATGGGGGAACAGGAAATAAGCCTGAAAATCCCAAGATTGCTAACCCTAAACACATTAAAAAAATACCATGAGATTAAGAATTACTGTACTTCAGAGCCCTGTGATATTTCAGACTCCTGGCTTGTCTGCTGGTGTTGAGATAAATGGATTCAATGTTTTCACATTTTTCTCAGTCACAAAGGTTAGACATTTGTTTGTTTGTATAATGATAGCAAATACCCTCCTATTACCACAGCTATGGGAGCTGAGAGTCTCAGAAGCCCTTAAAAACCATGACCTTGTGATAAGGTTGTGAGTGTTGCCATGAGTGAACTCCAAAGACATTTCTGAACCCTGTACAAGCTCCCTCTCTTCTTCCGATTTCTGACTGAGCATATAGCACAAGAATTTCCACTGAAGCCAACATAAGTCAAAATCCCTCTTACTTGAGGTGCTCAGTGCTTTGTAGGATCAGAGCATAAGCAAGGCTTACAAATTAATACAATCAGAGTGTTGGGGTTTTTTTAACTGTATAGCAATCTTTAACACCACCTTTAAAAAAAAGTCTGACTCTAAGAGGATAAACATAATACAGCAAGTTTGAAAAATTCCCTGACTCCCTGGCACCACATTCAAGTCTCAGGGTCACTGAACTCTTCACCTTTCTCAGATAGATAAGATGACTACTGCAATATTTAATATAAGATAAGCCACACAAGCATTTGACTGGATTTGACCTCTCAGACAGCTTACAAACCCAAGAGCTTGTGTAACCTGAACCTCTGCAAGGAAATGGATATTTCTGCATTCTCCTGTAACCCCAAGAACTGGGGACTTTGAAAACATCAAATAACATAAAATGTGCTGAAGTTGTTAGCCAGCAATACTACTGAAGATGTTTCTATAGCTGAATCCTCTGTTATCAATGGCCAAAGCTTCTGTTCACCCAGGTACAAGCATCAGGCTGAACTCTAGGTGTCCATACATCTATAAAGCTCCATTCCAGAAGCAGATGCACATCAGATTTAAACAGTAGGTATGTAAGAACACCAGACAGCTCTACTAGGTCAGACCAAAGGCTGCATTGCCCAGTTGCCCATCCCTGACAGTGACCAAAACCAGATGTCTAGAAAGCAGAGTAATACCAGAACTAACTGCTCCTTGGGCCAGCACCCGTACTGCCACAGGCTGTTCTGGCTTCTGACAGTTTACAAATCAGCCTCCTCGTGAGCCAAGGGTGGTTTCTGCCTGGTTAACAATCATGTACTCTCTCCGCTGAGCTCTCATCGCCTACCACATCTGGGCCAAGCAGCATTACAAACCTTACCTGGGTATTACATGAAAAATTGCCAATACTTCCTTATTTTGGCCAGTCACACGTAACCCTCTTTTGATACCAGCTCATGTATCAAAAGAAAGAACAATCAACCCTTACTTGGCCTTCTCAGGCCAGGCGTGATTTTATAGCCAGTGAATACATCCCCTCTCTGCCGCCCCTGCTCCAGACCAAACCTCTTATCGGCTGGTGTTGATAGCCTTGCCTGTCACCACCGGTTCTTGGGCATCTTCTCTGGCAGAAGGAGGCACCAAACACCCAGGGCACTGGTGCACTGCTGACTGAGGTAGCTGGTGGCAGAAGCCTCCCCACCATGCCCCCTCATGAGGCAGTTGAGAACTGGTCAGACCCGGTGCGAACCCGCCTCAGCGGCTGGGGCTGTGGCAGGGCAGGTGTTCCTCTCAGCAGCCAATCAGAGTGGCTGTGCCAGAGACAGGGGGCCAATCCCGGTGCAGCAGACAGCTGCCCTGGCCAATATGAAATGGCGGAGACCACAGGGGCAGCTCCAGGGCAAGAAGGCAACAAGATGGTTGCCCCCCACAGGCAGCCAGGTGCCTGGGGGAAGCCAAGGCAAGAGCTGGAAGCCAGGGAGCCAGCATAAGGGAAGCACACTGCCAGCAGCCAAGGTTGGCAGGCCTCAGGCCAGCTGCCCGTGGCAGCAGGCGCCTGATCTCCCACTGCATTGAGAAGTTACCAAGCATGTGCCTGTGAGGTCCTGCTAACAAGGACCACCTTGTGGTATCAAGCCCACTGTTCAGAAATTATTTTGCATTCTCCACATGCATTAAATCAGCTTCACCCATGACACTTCCTTTTCTAACCATGCTCTGTGTAATTTGCCTTCACTTTTTTTCCACTTGCTGCTCAGCATTGAGCTGGTATTTTCATTAATAATGCACTATAACCCTAAGATCCTGCTCCTGAGTGACAAAAGCCTGCTCAGAAACAATTATTTTGTGAAGGAAGTCTAGATGGGTTCACTGTATTTGCACATGGGTGTGGCAAACACCCTTCAGATAGATATATAAACAAAGTTATTTTCTTCATTAGAAAACACAACCAGAGAGGAAACCCAGATAGCCAAGAACACGCGTCTCACATGATTTTGCTGTCCCAGCATTGTCCTAGTGGTAATTGGGTAAATACAAGCTCTGATCAGTGAAGTAGGGCAGGAGGAGACGAAAGCTGCAGGTGGGCAGCCACAGGGCTGGCCATGCTCCACTGTCTCTCCCACACAAGGCTGGCCATGCTCCACTGTCTCCCATTTTCCCTTGGCCAGCTGGACAGGTGTCCTTAGATTTTCATGCAGCTTCTATACCAGTGTTTCTAGTCACATGAAGCCCGTATATATTCAGAGTACTTTAACCCCGTCTTCCCAAGTGACAAGGTTCCTCATGGTGGCTACTGTCACAAAAGAAAGCAATCAATGCCTGAGGAGAGGTACTTACAGCTTGCCTGCCGGTTTAGCTCAGGCTACAGAGCTTCTGATGTACCAGCAGGTCCTGTCATTTCTATTAATTACCGTGTCTTCCAAATCTGCTCTGAAAAAAAGTTGTTATCTTTTGGTAAGGACACAAATGGCTCGTCTACAGGTGAGGCTCTCATAGCACAAAAAGTAGACTGGTAGTAGCAGACAATTCCCAAGTGCAGACAATCTAAGAGGGCTATAGAAATAATCTACCAAATTTCAATAACCTTACGTTATTATTTCATTCCTATTTCGGAAGCAGTAATTCCTTATGAAAAATATTTCCATTTCTTCTTTTATACTTCAGAGTGCACTTCAAATGCCTCTGAAAGTCTAGGACAAAGATTCTTGTCTTAATCCAAATGTCCTCTAAATAGCAATGGAATTTTGAAATTGCCAGTAAATTGTCAGAAACTTGGGGATTTGCCCCTCCCCTTCTGTTGAGACATCAACAGAAACTATAGATGACAATAATTCAAACTGCGTGGTTGGAACTAACATTCTCATCCTAACTGAGTTTTAAATAACAAAGATATCTGTCTTGTTTAGCATGATTTATGAAAGCTTCTGGAAAAGCCAGGACCACTTCAAACAACTCTGACTAAGAGGAGGGGGGAGAAAAAAAAATGAAAAAAAAAAATCAATGCTAACAAAGTTTTAGGAAAAAGTACTGGATGGAGATTAATGAAGAATTCTGATATGTTCTTAACAATGTACTTATTTGATAAAAAAGAAAAAGATATTTCCACTGTTATTGCATTTATCTATACAAATAAATTAATTCCTGTCCTAACACAGAGAGCACTGTTTGTACTAGCAAGTAGCAGGAAAATATATGTAACTGTTTGTGACGGAGGCTATCTAATCAAGGACGTATTTCTGGTACTGAAAACGAGCACAGCAATAGAGCTTTATCTAGCCTACAATTTTTTTTTTAAGAATGGAAACTATGGCACACTATAGATCACATCTGGTTATGATGAACTGGAATAAACTTCTATTTGTGTGTTTTTCTTTTTATTAAATGATTGTCAATGTAGGTTATTTGTTCTTGTTTTGACTGCAGTTGTATGAACTCTTCCATGTGTTATTTCAATCTGATCAAATATTTTTGTCCAAACCACTTCACACTACATGATTCAACAGTTAAAAGATCTGAGATCAAACTAATTTATTACTTTTGTTATATTGAACTTGATGCTAACCAGCACGGTCTCATATCTGAAGACACTTGATTTAAACCATGCAAATAGTCACAATTAGTATGGTAGGTCTACTCACATCCCTAATGTGTGGTTTTAGGGTCAGGAACATGGCAAGTCTTCACCAGCTCTTTGCCTATGCATCCCTCAGGTATATGTTGGCGGCAAAATGCTGCTTCACAGTAAGAGAGGAAATCCACAGGCTGGACAAGGGCTTGCAAGATGGATAACTATCATCAACTTGCCAGAGATACTACCTTTGTGTTAGATTGTTACATACAAAAAGGCTCAACAACCTGTGCCTGTAAAACTAACAATTCAAAGTGGCTAAGATATTTTTCCTCGATCTGACATAATCAGGTATTAAGCATTATTTTCATGACAGAGGCAGTGAGTTGACCTAGATTCAGATGCAAAGGTTATTTATGTGTAAATGTTACATATATTACTGAAGCTGCAGGAGGATTTTAAAATTAAAATTAATATTGCATAGTAATGGTTCCAAATATGTGTGTAACGAACAATCAACTGCCCATAAGATCTGCTGACCCTGACAGTGAACTGCTGCTGTTACAGTCCAGGCTGACAAAGGGACAAATACGATGTAGCTAACAGCAAGTCTGCTCTCCCCTTGTTATCAGTAAGCCAGCACCAACTAGGTGTTACTGTTGAATATGTAAATGTGCCTATTTATAAATACATAGATGAATACAAATATTTCACACATACAGTACACACACATACTTACATGAATTTGAAGACCCCTCATTGCCTTCTTCCTAAATGCACAGTTCTGAGTTCATTAATTGCTTTCATTAATTTTACTACTGTATGGTTTATTCACTGCATTGATCTTGATGGATGAAGTCCAGTATGTTGACTGAGTTCCCGCAACAGCGGAAGACAAGGCATGACTGAGTCAACTTCTATCGCACTCCTTGCTGGAGAGTGGTAAACTAATGTTTGAGCTGATGGTGGGACAGACTCCAGCTCTTCTCCTGTAAGCATATTTCAAATGGCAAGAGAGAGTGTTTCCAACCCTATGTTGCAATGGGCTTCTTACATCAAGGTTTCACTTTTAAATATTTCATCTCAAATCAGTGACGGACATACTAGACTTCATCCGTTCTGTGGTGTGCTATATTATCTTAAACTTTTTTCTCTTTTGAGCAAGCCGGTTATGGCAATGTTAACAAGGTGATGACACCACAGAGCTCTGCCTCCTTTTCCCTATATTACTTAGTTTGCATGCAACAAATGGTATCTATTAAAAATGAAATCAACTTTTAAACATTGTATTAGGATGTTCAGCTAAAACAGCGTTTCTTAGGAGAAATGGGATGATAACAATTTTAATATGATAACAAGATCTGAAGAAGTTAGCGATCATTTGATTTTATAGTGGCAAATAGCAGCCGAATATTTCAATAAAGACATGCTACATTTTAATGTAGACATACAATAGACAAGTTGACTGTCCTAGGGTCATAAAGCAGTGAAGGGAAAGATAACTATGAAGGAGATTTCAGAAGTTCAGAGAGGCATTTAGGTGAACAGCTTTTGTGAATGTTGAATATTTTGGTGTCTTTGGAAATTGCTCCTTTCATAAAATAATTGCGATTTTTTTTCAGGTATTCAGAAATCTTAATACTCATGTAAATTAATTTTATTTGGGGTTTGATTATGGAAAAATTAAGATACTTAGTCTTGATATATTTAATAATGTGCTCTGGGAAGGAAAACGAATGAGGCAAAGGAAATGTACGTGCAAACAGAGTCAAGCACTATGGAAGTTCTCCTGGACAGAAGCACTGTAGTGGAAACAGCTCAAGTTGTCAGGAGCACAAGAGGTCTGATGTAACATGGCCCATGTTTTCACTCTGAATAAGCAGGGTTCAAACATAATGGAAATCAGTGAACAGAAGCTTCAACATATTAGCACTTATCCAGACAGAGCAATAAAGTTCACATCCATAATTAATGGTAATTAAAACAAAACAACAAGAACAAAATAAACAACTCCCAAAAAATCCCAAACCAAAGCAAAAGCTGAAGCAGATTCTCTAGGCCAAGCTGAATTTAAACCAGGGCAGACTGCAGCTGTCTTTGATGGCTGAGGCCAAAATTTGGCTCAGCTTTAGTTAACCGTAATCTGACAGACTCTTGTTATTGCAACTCTCTGCAGAATCATTTAGTTTGGGGGAAAAGCATGATTCTGGAACTGTATCTTAGATTATGAAAACTATGAGATCATTCTTACAGTGTAAAGAGGAAATATCAGGCTCATTTATTAATCCCCACAGTTTGCCCAGGATGTTTTTTGTCTGGGAAACAGACATGTTACAATGCTTAGCATCATGCAAGGCTTATAGGAGGAGGAGTAGTAGGATAGTTGCCTTCTCAAAAACCCCTTGCAGCATGTATAACCTTGTTAACTTCCCCCCCCGCCCCTTTTACAGTTGGAAAAACTGATGGATTATGCCATTGACCAGCTTATAAAGTGTTCAAACCTGTTAGTGGCATAAATGAGTGGTTCCCAAACTGTGATGCACATACAAGTAGTTGTATCTATATGGGTGGTATATGATGTAAAGTTGTCACTACCAATAAATGGACCCTCTAAGACTTTCACCTTTGGCTTATCCTTTTTTAATTTCTATTTTGTGTATGCTTTATAATGTACATAATGTATTAGTACAGTAGCACATGTATATAATTTATAAATGAATGATTATACATATACTGGGGATGCATGCTCAAAATTTTTTTTGCTGATAGGGGTCCACAATCCAAAAAGTTTGGAGACCACCATTTTAAGGAGCAGTCCCTAAGTGATCAAAGTGGGACTCCCACAGTTTGACAAATCTCCTCTAAAAAAACCTGACAAATGTCTCTCAGGATTTACGCAAAGATCACTGAAACAAATGGAAGACTTTCTAAAAACTTAAGTGGGATTGGATCAGGCCTGTAAGAATTACCACAGCAGAGCTAAGAGTAGGTACCTGGCATTCCTGAATCCTATTCATACAGCCCTGCTGACATTGCACTTTATTGTATAGATGGAGGGGAAGGAAAAGGTGGTTGTGTAATTGCAGGAGAGTATTTTTATGGTGAATGCACAGATAGGCAAATCATGTATTGATATGGGGCAAGATGAACACTTCTTTGATCATGGTAAAGGGCATAGTTAGCAAAACATGAATTTAGTTGTCATCTATGTATCACAGGTATCACAGGGTGTCAGGGGTTGGAAGGGACATTGGAGATCTTTGAGTTCAACCCCTCTGACGGAGCAGGACCATACAATCCAGCACAGGTCACACAGGAACGCAGCCAGGCGGGTTTTGAAAATCTCCAGAGAAGGAGA
>JANIJG010013447.1:1660-12676 GCA_024611175.1 Megaceryle torquata | reverse complement strand
TCCAACATGATCTATGTTTTGGTGAAGGTATGAACAGAACTTCAAGTAATCCTCTGACACATACTGGAATGAGGCTCTACTTCCGGTGGAGTGTGCCTGGATCACTTGAATTATTTTGCACTCCTACAGTATATCCTAACAGAACTCACCATCTTTATGGACATTTTCTTCATATAAGCAATATGCCCTGTTTATTTCAGCAACTGAAATAAAACATATGGAGAGAATAACAAAAGAGTTTCTTTCTTAAAAAAGCCTAAATATAAAGAAATATTTAATGTGAGTCTTTGAGAAGAAAACAGCCAAATGAATCTAAGCCAAATACGCAGACAGGAACTACAGCTTGCACCAAACAGATTAAGATATGCAAACACTGAACAACCACTGATCCTGGGGGAGAAAAGGAAAAAAACCCAACCAACCAACCAAAAGACAGAAAAGAGAGGCATGGAGGATCAGTCTCTGAAAAACAGATGAGGATGGTAAGAGAAAAAAGCTCAGATACAGAGTTCTGTGCAACTCTTGCTCATAACTGAAGCAAAATAGTTCACTTCAGGAAACCCAGATCCTGTGTCTCCAGATCTTGTATCATAAAGATACCTCCATAAAATTCATGAGAAATGACAGACAAGTGGGTTTGATGATTGATGGTATGAACCACTGCCAGCTCAGAGAAGACCATGCTTTGTCATTCTTTTTACTCAGGCAAAATACTTAAAAATGTTACAATCATCTGGTTAGTATGATCAACAGATAAAGATTAGAAACAGTCTTGAACTTTCTAATGTTAATATGCAAACTTCTCTTGACAGGAGAACAAAAATGTTAAAACTGTTCACCAACAGTGCAATTGTCTGCCTGCCCAAAACTAGGTCACCCAGGATAAAAAGGAAAAAATTAAAATAGCTCCCTTGACAGATGTTAAAGGACTCACCATCACAGGAGAAAGGATATTTCTGGAGGAAGAAAAGCTGACTGAGTGGATTAGATTTCAAGAAACCAGTTGTACATTTGAAGCTTAAAGGACCCCAATGTGAAGTCTTGTATAAGAAATCAAGGCATTTGACTCAACTTTCAGGTGAGATTCTAGTCTGACGGTACAGATTTAAAGACCTTCTTAGTGGGAAAGAAGTCATCAAAGAGCTATGCTAATGGAGACCAAGTCAATCCTGAAGTCCCCCTATTATTTCAACTAAGTGTATCAAACAGTATATTTTTCACAATTTACCTGATGAACCATGATGACCGAAATGTATGACCTTGGCTGAGCTGCTGAGGCACTTCTACGTCCTGACATACCCACTGATAGAAGACTTTCAATACAAGCACTTGTACTGGAAAGCTAAACATTTCATCATAGCCATGAGCTACTATGAAGCACTGGTACTTAGAGCAAGAGAGTGTTCAGAAGATAATTTGAGATTAGACATTGATGTTCCATCTATGTGGAGAAAAACCTGTTCTGTAGCAAAATATATTAGGCAACCTCTCTTTATTTTTATTGTAGCAGTCTGTAATGGCTACAAATAATCCCAAATCTTTGCGCGTCTCTCTTACCAATTAGACCAAGCAGAAAATGCTTGTATGGAGAACATTCTCTGGGGTTTCACCCTTGAGGGATTTGAAAAGTGTCTGGAGAGCAGATATAAAACACTTCACCATCACACACTTTCCACATCACAAGATGCTCCTTTCATCTACCAGAATACTTACAGTTCCAGCAAGTTTATATTAATCATGACATCCCAGCATTAGTTTATTCTCAGTCTCTAACAAATGCACTCACCTTTGTGTTTCAGACATGGCAACTTTGCTTTGGCCATCTGGGAGAAAAAATAATTGAGGATTTTTGTCCTAAGCAATCCCTTCTATTTCTCAAACTCTTCTCATGAACTGCACAGAAAGCTTATTACAAGTTTTGCACAATGATACACTCGTAAGGATGGTTCAGCTTGATTAAGAGCATAAACTGCATTCTGAAGACTTTTTATACAGTCCACCCACCTATATGATACTCTTCCTCTCAGTACAATCTATCTTGCTATACACTCTTCCACAGCTATGTTACACCTATGCAACAGCATTTTTGCTTGTTTCATTTAACTAAGTTCTGTTTCTTTCAGCAAATGGCTTGGAGATTCTGACCATATTCTTTTATTGTTCCATTTGGTTGTTTTTATTATTATTAATAATAACAATACTTATTATTATTTTCTTCCAGATTCATAAAACTTATTGATTTTTAAAAATATGTTGCTGCATTCTAGTGACAAAAACTGACTGCTGTACCCAACCCGAATGACAGCCAAGGGAACAAAAGCAGTTTTCCCCATGGAGAGGGCTGAACTTGAACATGTTTGCTCTGTTTTTCAACAGCAACCGTGATGTTACAGCAAGCTTAATACCTGGCACTAATCAGAAATATCTCTCCTTGTGTGTCATTATCAGATACTCTCTTTTTATATATTTCATCTATTAATCTTTCAGTGATTTTGGTTTGAGTTGGTTTTGTACATGGCCAACAAATTTACCACACAGGTGTTCTTCAGAACAGCCAGCCTTCAGAAGAGTGTCAGGGAACATCAGGAATATTTTTGTGAGTGTGTGTTCACTTCCCCAGCTCCTGGCAAAAGTATTTTTAGATCTGCATGCCATTTCAGGTCATCTTCTAACTGCCCATCAGATTTGATTTGCCAACTGGCTCTGACAAAATAAGTGCTTCATCTCCCCATGCTTTACCTTTGACCAACACAAGCTTTTTTGGTGGTTTTTTTTTTGACAAAACTCTAATTGTCAAATTTCTGCTTAACAAGGCATCAGAAGTTAAGTCTACACCTGCTAACCTGTGTCTAACCACTTGTTCCAAATCCTGATCACATTGTGATCTCTCACATGTGAGTCAGGCTTAAGTTTGTAAGACTGGGGTCTTTTCAGTCTTAGTTGCAAACTGGTTTACAGAATTTACTAATTTAATTTTCTGTACTCATTCTCTAAAACATCTCATGTTTATGTTTAACTTTACACAATACATGTGTGTATAGATTTTGCATACATATCTGAAATAACGATACCCTGAGATACCACTGATTAAATTAACCAGAAATTATTTTCAAATATCAATTAATTTATCTCAAATTATTACAAAGAAGCAAGCTGTCTTCTGACTTTTCTAGGTTTCAATACCATTTCCTTTGACAAAATGGCACATCTGAGTCTTTTTTGGATGTCTTTTCAGCTATACAGGGGGTAGGGTTTTGGCATTTGACCTCTTCTATCTACAGTCAGAACAGCTTTTTAGGTTTTGCTAGTACATGTAATTGAAAACCCTCTAGAATAACATGCTGTTCAAATAATTTCTTCATTCTGCTCCTGAGATCTAGTCTAAGAGTATGCCTATCAAGAGAGATGGACTAGGTGAGCAAAACACAATTTTCTAGTCACTGCCATTATTATGTATTTGAACTTCCTTGTACAACACAGTGGAATGAGAACTACCCAGAAGCTAGAGTGGCACAAACACTTCTGATCCTTTACTGCTTATATAAGCAATGGGAAAACTAGCAAGTTAATCACTGTGACAATTGTACTCACTCAGATATGTTCACTGTTGTTTAGTCAACTCCACTATTAAATGGGTATATCAAGATGAAACAAAAAACCAAAAACAAACAAACAAACAAAAACACAACAAAAAAAACCCAAACAAACAACAAAAAAACCCCTGTATATTTAATTTCATATATTAAAAATACAACTATGGAACATAATTTTAAACATTTGAGAAGCAGTAGCTTTTATATTTTCCCCTTATATCTGGGAAACATTTTTAAATCAGCTTTTCCTATTCAGAAAGCTAATATGCTTCCCCATTATTCCTTGACTTACAAGTTAAATACAACATTCGGGTTTCTTTCATTCGACTTTGATGACGTCTCAACTTAAATACAGCATCAAAATCTGCATTTCCTATCCTGCACACAGGACATGAGCCTATGTGGGATTTAAAATTGGAGTCAAATTTTCATGATGAGAACATTAATAATTGCATTGTATAACAATGCTCTGACCAATCATGAATTATAAGAATAATCTAAAAATCTCCAAACACAACAAAAAAGCAATATTGTAAGAGGAATTAATAGCCTGTAACTATGCAGAATCTCTTGTGTGGCAAACAGGCAATCATTAGCAGCCAGATTTTTGGTAGATGGTTGCTGTTTGTTTCTATTTTTTATGAGGCATATCTATTTAATAATTGCTCTCAGTTTTAACTAAGAATGTAAAACTTTAGGAAGACAAGAACAGTTTAAGGGAGAGAATAATGCGCAACAGCTAATGCCCAGTTTTTACCTCTCATTACCAACTGCAGTGAAGAGCCTGTTCATACTTGCTCTGTAAGACCATTATTTTGATGCTCATTAATTTGGTTGCAGAAGTCATGTTCAACTTGGTCCTTCCTTAGAGGAAGCACTCACCTTTATTTGTCATCCTCATGACAAATTTGAAAAGTTAAACTACAGCCTTTCTAACTGAACACATCCAGATGGAACCAGGAAAAAAACAAACAAACAAACAACGTTATTACCGTTAGTTTAAATGCTAACAACATCTAAATTACCCTACTCCTTAAAAACGGTGTGTGAAAGCACCTTTTCCTGCGTGTGTTTATTTGACACACATACTGGCAATCACGTAATACAGAGAGTGCCATCTACTGGTATTTAGTTGTATAAATTGTCACAGGGTGTAATTAGGCTTGTGAAGAGTCGCTGTGCTAATACACTGCAAAAGGCTTGCTCTAAACCAGGTACCAGAAAAAAAAGTATGGACATTTTGTTGTACCCAGCATTGTGGGGAGAGTCTCATACCTACAGCAAATAAATTTTTGAAACCAGCAGCAGTGAAAAAGGTGACAATAAAGTAAAACATAGGAGCAGCAAGTAAACCAAGCAATACAATGACATATTAAAAGAAACAAAAACATTTTGGAATAGATAGGTGACTTGTCCTTAAAAGTACAGTGACCATACATAGACGAGCCACCATGAAACCATTTAATAAGGTCTGTCTAGGTATAAACAGGGGAAATACAAAAAGCCTCCATTGTCAAGAATACTATTTGTAATTTCAAAGCAGAGAGGGAGGAAGACAGCTGGAGGAAGGGAACAATTATTTCTTTTTGATTCTTTCTCCTAAATATATTTGCATGATGAATCTTTCACTGAACCACCACTGAGAGACCATCTTTTCAATGTTAATTCATCACAGTCTTAGATATATTGCTACATAGGAAGCAAAGGTCTTAAAAACCCATTCTGCTGAAAATTCCGGCAGTAGGGGTGAAAGGTCAGTGGTTCATTAACTGAATCAAGTCAATTAAAACTGTAGTTTAATTAAAAAGTCAAGATGATCATAAAAAAAACCCAGGTCATCTGTAGGACATCACTAAAAATCTCAGACATCCTGTGCTTAATTGGCAGTAAATTTGTTGATATGGCCTGTTTGAGGAGTAGCAATTCACTGCAAAACAGTTTAATACAATACAACAGATTTAATTCCATCAAATTTAGTCTAAACAAATATAACTTCAAGGTAGACATCAAAATGTTGGCATGTAAAGGACAAGTATATGTCTTCCATTCTCCTGGAAAACAATACTTCCATTCAGATGCTTTAATGAATCCTCCACAGGAGACAACTGTAACAATACTAAAGAGAAAGATCCAACACAAAAGGCCTTGACATTACATTTTCAGATTTATAACTCAAATTTTTTAAAACCAACCAACTAAACAAACAAAAACAAAGAAACAAATGCAAAACCAAACAAAACCAACAAAACATAAGCACACACACAAAAACCAAAACCAAACCAAACCAACTAAACGAACAAACAAACAAAAAAAACCCCACAAAACTCATTTTACCTGAAATGTTCCAGCATGGCTGTACAAGCAGGGATTCTACTAAACACATACCACATTAAACTAATGGTTTTAAAACATGTTTCCACAGTTGCTATTCAAAAAATAACACAATGACATTGAATTTCTGGTACACCTCCAATTTCCCTAAAAAGCAGAGAAACTCCAGCAAGCAAATGTTGCAGTTTTATTGCAAACACTAAATTTAGCAAAATGGAAATCCTTTACCTGAAAAGACTATGCATGCATTCTCAAAGAGGTACTCTCAAGTGGTGAACTTTGTTCACTGAGTGCTGACAGTGTCCAAAGGAAATAATAATATGGTCTCTGTTTTCCAATGCATACATTTGGAAATAATTGGTGTCCACCACATTTCCACCAACACTGCACTGCTCAGCAGAAAACTGAGAAGTTAAACTCAAAGAGGGGGAGGTAAGGACTGCAGATCATAATTCAAAACTTTGATCTTACAGCAGAAATATCTCTGCAACATTCACAAATGATTAATAGATGGGTCAGAATTTTAGGGGCTTTTTTTTTTTAAATCAACTTTAGTATTTTCATAGGAAAATACTAATTTTTTTTAAATGGTTCTGTTGATGAACTAGAAGCTCAGACACAAATTAAAACTTTCTGAATCAAAACTTTTACATCAGTTTGGCATTATACCACTCCCAGTTCAAAAATTATCCAGAATAACACTGGTAGGAGATAACGAATAAAAACTCACAAAATTAAAAGCACACAAGTTTCATTAGGTACTTTTAGAAAACATCAACAAAAATAATTGTATAATTCAAGTGCAACTAGAAACTACTCTTACAAAGAATACCTATTATTTTTTGTGGCCATTAATACAATGTGGTTTTGCAGAGGATAAAGATACCCAAAAGAACTACACATTTTTAGAAGGAATATGTGGCCAAGCCCAAAACCCATCTCTAAAAATACATGCCAAAGGTGACAGGCCTTCCTATGTTTAAGGTATTATGCCTACAGTCTTGTTCCTTTGCATTCCTTTGAGGAAAAGTGAAGTATTGAAAAAATGTATCATATTATAAAAATAAAAAAAATAAAAAAAAAAAATCTAAAGCAGTGATATTAACTGCTCCTGTTTTACCCAACTTGGGTGTGACTCAGTTAGTAACATGGAAATCTACTTCAGGAAATCTCCCCAGTGGCTGCAATGTGATTGCAAGAGTAACCTTCTAGCCCCACCAGACAGAAGCCCATGGTAGGACCACCCAATGAACAGCTCCAAACCACTCCACTCAGAGAAGGGCAGCTGGAGAAACTCTATCACTTTCTTTAGAGACTGGTTTCACCAGGTAATCACTGTGAGAAATTTGTTGCAGTATGCATCTTGGTTTCCCACACTGAATCTGGCTGTACAGAATACCCATGGAACCTATACTCCAGCACTACAATTCAGAATTATAAAAAAATAAAATAAATTTTAAAAAACCCCAAAAACTACGATTTTAAACAATAACTGATCCTAAAAACATTGCAGTCTACATTGAATGTTTTCATTAAATTCTAAGTAATTCTTTGAATGTTATATTCTTTCAGAGGGCTTACAGGGCTGCATGATCTTAGTTTCCAAAAGTTACTATTAATGCAGTTCAAGTGTGCAGCTACCCTTCTGGTCATTAAAAAAACACAGCTACTTTATGAGAATTGCAGGAAGTTAAAAAGTAAGTATGTATCAAATAAATTTTTTGCAACTTTGGAAATACAGTTTAGTAGCTGAAAAACAAAAGACTTCAGATCAGCCTTCCTATCAATGACCTTAGCTAAAGATGCACTGAAATGTCACGAAGCACTCTTTAGGAACTGAGGCTTGCCATAAAAAAAGCAAGGTGTAATTTAATAGGCAATGTACATAACTATAAAAATAAAGGAAAGAAGACTGTTCAGCACTAACTTGACTGAACAACATCATTTTCTAATCTGATATAACTGCATTTTTGGAGGAATATTTTCATTTAAGACACATTTAAAACCCATAAAACTAGGAAGAAATCTTAACAAGAGTTTTTGTTGTTGTTATTAAACAGTTAATAGTAAGCAGGTAGAGTTGTCTACCTCCATTACACACTCCCCTTTTTTTGTTGTTTGGGTGGAGTTTGCTGTTTGGTTGATTGGTTTGGTTTGCTTTTTTAACTTTTCTTTTTTCTATCATCAACTAAATGTACATTCAAAAGTCCCAATTTATTGGATGCGTGCTGGCTTGCACAGTGAACTACTTTCCCTTTTTAAACATGGAGTATTCCTCCTCAGTGTATGCTGAAGTACTACGCTGAGGAGATAAAATTACTTCTCAGTTGCAGGGCCAAAGGACAAGCCTGCTCTGAAGGTCACTTCCACAGAAGCTGAACAGCAGTTCCTGTATGTAAATCTTTCTTCCATGGCTCCTGTGTCAGTGTGCATGGTCCCAACATAGACACCTGTTTTGTGTGGTCATGGACAGCTTTCCATCCATCTTTCCCTCTAGGAAGACCCTAAATACCTTATATAATCAATCACTTCATTCCAAATGCAGGCAGCTTATCCATAATACTGTAAACCTTTTTAAACAGCATTCAAATTTCAGAGCTTTACTTAGAAATAATTTTGGATTTCAACTCCCTTTACAACATGTATCCACAAAAGTACCTTCCTCCCCAACCCCAAGAATTTGTTTAAACTTTATATTTTAGACTTTTGGCCACTTTTTCCATAGTATACCATAGTGTATTTGGCATCTTCTCCACCAGAGAGTGAATATCTCTGCCATAAAAAGCTCCTGCTTTACTACAAACAAGGCTGAGGTCAGATCAAACCACTGCAGAAATTAGTCATCCAGTCAATATGAAAACAGCTGATGCAAACTTCAAAATGTGGCTTTCACAGCAAATGTGTCTTGATCCCTTTCTGTGATAATCTTTTGAGACACATAAAAAGGAAAACAAAGCAGATCAGGAGGAAACAATGTTAAGTATGCATTAGGTGGGTGAGTAGACTTCCTATATGTTTTGGGGGGGCTTTTTTAATATAAATCATTATCACACATGAAAGCCTTCAAGACTAGCAAAACATTTTATCTTGGTTATTCTGTACAAAGAAGCATGATAGTCTTTATTATAACACAATTGCCGGTGACTAGAGTTAAAATGCTCATTAGGAAAAGGAGATGAAACTGCTTCCTTCAAAAAGCTTCATGATGATGCACAATGGACAGTAACAAACTGAGAATAAATCCTAATGACTGTAGAAAACAATAATACCCTTTCTTTTCATCTCAATTTTTGTATTCTGATGCTGTGCATTTCACAAGCTCCCTTTCCTATCTCTTTTTTTTTTAATTCGAAGTTTTCCAAGAGCTCCTTCTTTCCCTCCAATCAAAAAATCTATGTATTACATTTCAGATAATATTATGCTACACTTTAGGCAACTAGGCAAGCGCTGAATGATAAAAATAGCTACTAAGACATGTTCGTGCTTTGAACTCCTCCATGCCCTCCTCTTCCCTATCACTGTTAACTAGTCACAGGGACTATTAAGGCTGATTCAAACACAGAAAGCAGATGGAAGAATTCCAGAAGACGAAAGTGAGGCTTGAATCAAATGTTTACAAGTTAGTACAAATCTATGACAGCTTCAGGTGGCAGTGCTTCCAAAAGCAGTACCTTCATTCATCCTCAATGGTTTGTTCTTGTTTACTTGATACTTTTTCTTGTATCAGTAACACCATCAGTTCAGTTGCATCAATAAGAGGTCAACTGATTGAGATTAAAACTGATTTTTTTTACTTCCCAGAAACTGAAGCTATCTGTAGAAGATTGTCTGGGTACAACTCTCCCTCACTACTTAACACCATTAATGCATATGCTGCTGCTAATAAAAAATAAAAAGTCAATTTTATATCTGTTTGATAACTAAGTGCATGCTATTGTGCATCTTCTATGCCATTATGAAGAATATATTCAACCAGACAGACGACATTAGAAAAGGCAGATATTTTATTGTATCACTTTCTTTGTCATTGCCACATTGTGAATTCCAAGTATGCTAATCTCGGGAAAAAACTTTTGAAAAAGTTTACAGACAAAAAGAGAATAAGGGCATTATAGTTAGTATTCAGTTGTTGAGAATTTCAGGTAGTATGGTACAACCCACCAAATAGGTACATCAAGGCACTCGGGAGGATCTGAAAGTTTGTGAGAACTTACTGTTGAGATTACTGCAGCGAAGCCAATGATACTATACAGTTAAATACAGTTATTTACCAATATAAACACTTGCAGTATCATTACCTATTTTATAATAATTGATATATCTTAGTATTACATCCATATCTAGATAAACTGACATGTACAGAGTCAAACAGTAAGTAAGAAATTAACTACTTACAGAAGCCTAAACATATTTTGAGCTTTAGCAGATGTACATAAATAATGATTGGTCTGCTACGTTTCACTAGCTGTGAGGACTGTAAGATATATATATAAAAGCACACTAACAATTCCATTAATACTTTTAACCATATTTTTATATGGACCCATGGAGAATGCAAGGACATAAAATCAACAACCCTGCACCCTCAAATTGCTGTTCTGCAATGTAAAGCATTAACCATCAATGTGCTGCAAGTTAGTAACACACTGATGTGCTTTGCTAGTTCAGTGTGGAAATAAATAAAATATGAGCAGATGTGCCATGCAAAAACCTAAATTTGGGATTAAAGTTAAGGATTCATTATTCCTTAAATCACTAAATATAAATCCACACACAAGCACTACTCCACCCCCTCTCTGGCTGCCTTTGAAGAAAGTTTGGATACAATTAAATTCTTCATAGGCAGGAGATTAAACAAAAGCAAAAAAATAATAAAATTAGAGAGTAAATATAAGCTGTTTTCAAAACAAACTATGGCATATCTCCAGGTTATTTACTTTATCCTAATTGAAAGGTTTGGGGGTTTTTTCAGTAACTTTTGCTTCCCTTTTGATTTGGGGTCGTTGCTCACTATTCGCAGTTACTAGACATAGTGAATCTACTAGATTAAAAGCCATCAAAACTACCCACTTGAAAATGCCACATCTTTTTA
>JANIJG010013444.1:0-17728 GCA_024611175.1 Megaceryle torquata | reverse complement strand
GAACAGGTTGCCCAGGGAGGTGGTTGAGGCCCCATCCCTGGAGACATTCAAGATGGGGCTTGACAGAGCTCTGAGCAACCTGCTTTAGTTGAGGATGTCCCTGGTCTCAGCAAGGGGTTGGACTACATGACCTCTAGAGGTCCCTTCTAGCCCAGACATTTCTATGTTTCTATTTCACCAAAAAGCCATCAAAGCCCTGAAAGAGGACAAGTTGCCCCCTAATAGCCATGCATTTGGGGAAAAAGCAAATCATATGTTCACCGCTGATGATTTCTCAGTGTAGCATGCTGTAACACAAAAGTTAGCTGACAGGCTCTTCAGGCTATCCTCAAAACATTAGTGATACAAAAGCTGTGTGTTACAGTTTGCTGAAAATATGTTGGAAGGGTTTAGCCTTCGGGTGTTAAGAGAGCTTCCAAATATGGTCCATACACCAAGTCTCAGAAATGAGAAAACAAAATTTAATTTAAATCCATTAATTAAATTTTTTAGAAAGTCATAACTGTTCAGTAAGTCTCCTGGGACATTGTTCTTGATTACAGAATACTTACTGGTTTTTTTTATGTTGGCAAAAGGAAAGTGCAAGAGCATTCATGGTACAGAGAGAGACCCCTTAGGTTAATACCTGGCTGTGTAGCTGGTATCAACAACAGGGATATGGTTTTTATTATGTCTGAAGTTGGAGGCCTGAAAGGAAGAGACAAAATTCACCCGAGTGGGACCAAAGCATCTTTGCCAACCAGCTGCCTAGCCTAGTGAGGAGAGCTTTAAACTAGAAACAATGAAGGAGGAAGACTGCAACCCACAGTCAGGTGAGGAAGTGGTGAACCTGCCTGGCATGCAACCATTTTTTATATGCCTCAAAACAGGTACTCAGTCAAATTTATAGCAAGTCTTTCTCTAGACTGACATAAAAATATATTTGTTTAAATGAGCTAGAGGTGGGACAAAACAACATCATCTATTTTCTATTAAATTATGATCAAATTTCTAATGTTTCCTGTCAGCTTGAGGTAGAAGTGAGAATCCATGCTGTGAGATACAAGGACAGTTTGTTGCAACACTTGAAAAATCATGCCTGCAATACAGTGATGCAAGCCCTCAGATTTGCTTCATTGTCATGCTTAGACAGGGACTGAAATTTCTAAAGAAATCTACTATATTAGGCACATATATGGCCAACAAAAAAGAAAAAAAAAACCTTGCACTCCAAACACTGCTCTGCCATCTGTAGGTCTTATTATCCCAGATGTAAGACCCTTTAGTCTTTTACTCAAGAGATGTCATTACTGGCAGAAAAATCCCTTTCTACAGAAAGACTGCCAAGAGGCCAAAACCAAATTACATCTACAACACTACAAAAGTGCTGCACATGCAATTCTGGGGCTTCCACTGGAGTATGTACATATGGATGTAGCATGGTCAGGATGGCAAAGCACATCGTAAGTGCTGTATCTGCAGACCTAAGACTGCTAGAGTGTCACAATAAGATAATTGAAAGCAGTGCTGAAAAGGGACACTGCAGTTCACTAGTGAGCTCAGTCTGTGCTACAAAAACTGAAGTTACTTAATGTGGCAGCAATGTATTTATGTTACTCTCAGTGATAAGTAACTTTCAAAGAAGATGAACCTAACATTGCTAGTGAATCTCAGCAATGCTTCTGCAGAACATATAACGGATGTTTAGGATATCCCCTTTCAACTTTAACATAGAGATGTGTACATAGACCTCCAGAATTTTGCTATAATGTAATAAACAGCATAAATAATTTTCAAATTCAACCCACAAACTACCTTTCTGTTCAGACCTAGGTGACTTTCAGTGAACACCTACCAATGCATTCATGTGCTGCTCTAGTTTTGTGAGAATTACTTTTACTTAGCCAAAAGTCTAAACTTTTGATCTTAACACATACAGTGTCAGAGACTCCATCAAGTCACCTAAGGACCGCTTTGTGGATGATCTGGTGCTCAAACATTGCAACAGTTGCTAGCAATATCAGATCAGGCAAGAAAATTCAAGTAATGCAACAGGATGATCAGTGAGGAGTGGATCTTCCAGACTCAACAAGAGTCATGTGAACTGACTTGCCTCTTTCTCACATGCAAAGGCATATCCACAGAGCTGAAGGCAACAAAGTTAGTATGGATTAGCAGTCTCTGCAGTTGTCTGCACTAGTTCTGTTTAAACCTGGGGTGGACAAAGGATATACACTGTCATTTATCGTAGTTTTATCCTTGTTACTTGGTGATTTTCAATGATATGACCATTCCCTAATATCTGTTTACAGGCTGTCATTAGATGCCTACCCACTGGATATCTATTTCACAGTACAGCCTGATTTGGCTTTTCCAATTTAGAATATTTTTTATCTCTTTTAAAAAACATTTAACTGCAGTTTGTTTTCAAACTGTGAAAAGACCTTTAGTTTCATATACTTCAAACATGTTTAAAGTAGGTAAAGTACATTAACCCCCCACTAATTTTATTTCTAAGAACTTTGTACTTTACAAATTTCAAAGCCCCTACATAAAAACACAGCTATGCTTGAGATCTGAATAAGACTATATATAACAGGTCTTAAACATGAGAGTAATCTCTGAAGCAGAGAAAGTAAGAAAATTTTAATTCATTCATATGTTCTGAAGAAAAGAACACATTTAATACAAAGACACAGAAAGCAACCAGGATTCCCAGTAGCAAACTAGTTTATGCTGTCAGTTTTTACTATGCCAAACACAGCAAGACTTTTATGTTACTGTTAGAAGGAATACTGTTAGGTGGAAATACAAAACATTTCCAGGGTGAAAGTAAACACAATATATTCTATACAAGTAGAACAGGTCCTACAGACTGACACCAATTTTCAGACTCTCAGGCACCCATGTTAGATCATTTTGGCTGCACCTGCTTCCTTTTTTTTTTTCTTTTTCTGTATGTAAACATTAGAGATGCTGATTAGCCTGGTACCATCCAGTAAGCACACATTCTTACAGTAACACTTTAACACACTTTACACAAGTGCAAAGACTCGATGATAAGAAAACAGTTCATGTAAAGAGTAACTTATTCACAGTAAATAAGCACTAAAAAGTTGTCTGATTTGGGGCTGAAGTTTTCCACCCTTTTTTTAGCTAAAGCTCAATGTCACAGTGAGAGAACTGGTACAGTTTCAAAAAAACCCACAAGCATATCTTGAAACTAGAAGATGAAAAAATGGAGTAACTATCACTTACACATAAGTATCACAGTTTTTCCTTGAAAATTATGCAATATAACACTATTTTCTTCAAGAAGTTATATATGCCTGATAAGAATTTATTCTTTTGGTGTATATGTGTTCAGCAAGATGCAATTAAGCAGTTTCATACTCTCCCTTCAAAAATCTGTTTGACCATTTGCTTATTTACTAAGTATCAAAGTGCCAAATCCACAAAAAGCAACACTACTCAACGTGTACAGAGGAAAACAATGAAGAAAATATGAAGATTTAGGTACAGTTCCAAAACCTCTATATTATTGTGTTGGCTCCTTTCCTATCAGTGACTAAAAACAACTCAAAAGACATACCATATTTACTTATGTAGATGTAGAAATTATTTCATGTATTTCTCATATTAATGCTAATAAACATTTTGTTACCTTTAACTCTTATAAATCTAAGGAATACCTAAAGATGAAGAACCAAAAGTTACAGGTAGTCCAAGAGGGGAAGTTTTTGTTTAAGGTGTTTCAGTATCCATAATTTAAATATATTTTTAATCTAGGTCACATTTTAAGATGCTTTGCTATAGGCAAGAGGTGCACAGCTTTTGGGAATTTAACTTTTGTATTCCAATAAATGTCTACATGTCATGCTATTCTTCACTCTGATTCATAGATTGACAAGCTGCTCTCTGGAAAACAGTTAGCATACAGTGGAAGAGATTGATGTCTACCTCCTTTTCTGCAGACTTTTAGTGGGAAATGGGGAAAAAAAAAACCCTAAAAGGACAGGAGAAAAAAAGTATAGCTTCATGGTCAGGATGACATAATATTAGCTAAGGGAACCAGAGCTGCTGGGTAAGTCACTTCAACTAAAATTTTTGCATGTGCAATCTTTATTTTTGAGATGCTTGACTTGCAATATTTCTCTAATCTACCCCTTGACAGGGTTTGAAATCCAGCTCTTGTCACCTTGCCATTTCAGTCAGATTGCCTTCCATTTTAAGGAATATGTGTGTTATCCAGGAGCATTACTGAGACCACAGCAAAGATAAACTCCCTGTTAGTAGGGATCACATGAAAATCCAGTTTTACACCTGTAGCCCTGGGCATGCCTAATTGTCCTGTGAGATGGCAGATGTGCATTCCAGTCACATGCAGAAACCTTGTTGATTATTGGAGGTTTGAATAGGTTTTCTTAGTGAAATCTGATGTTTTGTCTATTTAGCTGTTAAACCATACATACCGCTATTTGTAACGGCTAAAAATATTTTAAACTTGATGAAGAACAGTGTATTACAGCGGCCAAACTGGAATGAAAGAAGCAGTGTGCAAACCATTAAACTGCATTAGGCCACAAAACAGGGCAGCAGCATGCAAAATGCCCTTGGATATGGTCCATGTCTTGCACTAGTTGACACAAGGTAAAATTATGATAGAGACTGTTCTGAGTGATTGAATTCCAGTACTTCAGAATGTCCCCTCCCACAGTTTAAGTAACTGGCCTGGGAGAGGCCCTGGTGCCTGGATTTATACCATTACTTCCAGGACAGTGGAAGACAACATGGTACTAGCTCTCCACCAAAAGGACTATCTACTACAAACAAAGAGTTATGACAGACATAACAAAATTAATAATGAGCAGTGCTACAATTCTGTACTTTACACTGTTAGTCATAAGTCAATTATTTGTGGTGATTATATTTAACAATTTTCCTAGACTGGTATAACTGTAAACATGGGGTGTGTCTAGACTAATGCTGTCATTTTATCACAAAGATGTGATCTAAATTGTTTACAAATCCCATGACTTCTATTGACTCATCAATAATAAACAGACTTCAACACCAGCATATGGAGATCACCATTCCCTTGCGGTCTCTTTGGATAGATAAATTGATTAACCTTGATGGAATCCCACATGCATTGTGTGCACAAGAAATAATAAATTCATGAGTTTCATTTATTCAATTAATTCTGGTTATCACTTCAGCTGTGTCCTTAGAAGCAGCTTTGACTTTTATTCTTTTATTAGTGACACATTGTAAAATGTTATACGCAGTGAGTCCAGAGAAAAGCAAGCCAAAATACAGAGCTGTGAAATGGCACTCCCCTCTTCTCCTTAAAAAGTTCATTCGGTACAATGGGATCTCCCTGTTACATACATCTGACACTTCTATTTTCAAATCTGCCACAGTAAATGACCTTACCTTTGATTTTTAAAATTTTTATTACTTTTACTTCCAGTGTGACTTTTTATCTTCAAACTCATTGGCTTACACTGTGAAATTATGAACAGATTGATTCTGAACAAGGCAGGTGAGAAAATTCTTTTCAGCAGCCCATCCAAGATCTGGTTTAGAACTGTCAGATGTATTTCAAGTTTTGGTAGTATAGAAGAACTTCAGTTATATACATACATTGGAAATACTGCCACATATGTTCTACTGAAGCATATGAGACAATTGACTCAAGACTCAAAGTGAATGTACTATTGACGTAAATTATTCTTCAAAAGTAAAGCCAGATGCAAGAAAACATTTGTTTCAATAGGAACATTCCCAGGGAAAAGAAACTAGAAAAGAATCTGTTAAATGAAAACAAATGCAATCAGAAACTTAAGATTTTAACTTATTTTAGTACTCATTCTAATTTTAATTTCTGAGACTATATAACTTCCACTTTATGCTTTTACAGCTCCCAGAATTTTTTCTAAGTATCTACTACTATGGGGGAAAGAGTTTGTAATGAACTGTAAACACTGTCCACAATTCTATCCACTGTGCAGGAGAAAGTTCAGCACCTGGCAGGACCTTCTTTGAAATTGTGTTTGAAGATCATCACATGAGCAAAATATTATTGATGTCTTTTTACATACAGAGCTATGGAGTGACATTGATAGGTGTGTATGTGTATATGTTTGAGCAATTAATGATGTTTTTTTAAACTGCAGCCTTAAATTATAATAGCTTAATATCTGATTAGCTGTTCTCAGTACACTTGAGATGAGTACACATGCACATGTAATACAGGGACAACCTCTTAAACAAAAGCTAGAACATGTATAAATGGGATTTTCTGCGCAAATTACTTAGGCAGTTCACCATTGGGTATGCACATGCCCCATTCAAACATAAACTGCTACAGCTGCTTAAACTGGTGCCATCATGGTCATGTCTTTTTAGTGTGTCATATTACAAATGTTATAAATTCTTATTTTGCCCTGTTAAATTCTGAAAAGAGGCAGGGGTATCCGTTTAGGGTCTGACACTTCCTAAGGAACAGAATATCAGCAGATTATTTTTCTTTGTTATTCTCGAGAACAGTGGGCTAAGCATGGTGAGTTACCCTGAAAACCAACAAAATCGGAGTTATGGCAGAGAAATACAAACATATACTTTTGCCTTTATTGCAATCACTAGAGTAGATGCCTCCACTCATTGCAACTGGGGTGGGAGCCAGGCATCCATATTCTGTTCTTGACTGTCACACCCCCTGGGCCTGAGTGGAAAAGGGAAACTTTCATCAAATAAAACTGGTGCTTTGGAAGAAAGAATAGTCTTAAAATACTAAATAAAGAAAAGACAGCAGAGACTGTGAGAATGACACAAACCAGAATAATCTGTGTAGACAAAGCACTCCCTTAAGGTCTAGAAGGTCTTTGAGCTCAGCTTTAAGATTTGGCTATACACAGGAGATCTGAAAATGTGAATCTAGTGACTAACATCACTGACTGAACTGTGCCAAAAAACAATTTGGTTTTAGATTTGAGAAATCTAGCCAGTAAAATTCATTAGTTCTTGCTGACATGAATATATATTAACAAATATAAATATGCATTTCCAACAAAAAGGATATTTAAATAAATTCTTAGTTATAGTAATATTTACTGTGATCTTACCACCTTTTTTCACCTACATTAGTGAGCCTATCATATGGTTCAAGCAAAATCTCTGATGTTTAAAAAAGATTTTAAATTACAAAATCTACAACCACTAAAAGGCAAGTAGTGAAAAAGGTTAAATTTTGCTATTATTTTTAATCCAGTCCTTTTGGAATAAACAGCCATGGTGAAAATTTTCATCTGAGTTTTGAGACTCAAAATGTGTTTATGAGCCATAGAATTTGAAAAGACACTTAAGCAAAAGTGTTATTCATGTGCTAGTTTAAAATGATGCACTGAGTAATTCTTGGAGATTGGAAATGTAGCATTTTGTGAATAACAAAACAAGAATGTGGACAGTGTCCATTTTATTTTTAATTAAATTATCACATCACCATCTGCGGACAGGCCTATGATTCAAAAATTCTTAAAGGATCTGTGAATCTCTTGCTGATCATTATCTTTCATTGGGATTCTACTTTTCCTTTCCTGTTTACAGTCCTTATAGCACATGATGTGTTCAGTAATGTGTATGTGAATATTGAGTTGGAGATGATAAATTATCAGCCCTAATTCTGAAAAACTTTTCTGATTGCTTCCATCTGCAGTCTGTCAAAATTGCTTAGTAAGAAGAATTTTCTTCAGATGACCATGTAAACCTTTATTGAAAAATTAAAAATCTCTTCCAGAGACCAGTGTGTTAGTAATAATGAGTTAGGCAGAATCTGAGACACAAAATTACCTCCCTTCATCTGCTTGACTGAAAATCAATATTATTTTGAAGAAAACATTGATTACAACATTCAGCTTAGAGATTACTAATCATAAAAAATTTGAAATACAAAAAACACTAAACATTTTATGACATTGCTACTTATCATTAAAAATTTGAAATACAAAAAACACTAAACATTTTATCATGTTGCTAGTGGCTTTGTAGCTAGATCTGAGCTTAATAAGCAGGCCTACTCAAATCAACATTTCAGTTAACTTTATTGTTTTGCAGCAAGCCAATTATTTTTTGAAGTCCAAACCTTTTACCTTATTAACTTGCTATCTGAAACCTACATCAAAGCTCTGAATTCTGCACTCTGAAATGGAGGGATGTTCAGCATAATCTGTGTTGATTATGTTGATTATGTTGATTGTCCATTGCAATCTACATTCAATACCACAATGCAAAAGGAGAGACAACAGAACAGAAGAGAAAGGATATTGGTGAGCGTCAGACAGGAGAAATGCACTTGTTTCTGAGCAGCAGCTCATTCCCTCAGCAGATTGCTTCATCAGCAGAAGGTAGGTATCTACCTACTCACTACGTGGTCTAAGAAGTTAACATGTTATTTTGTCTTTTCTCTGTATTGTCTGTTTTCTCTGTATTGAACACCAGGCCTCATTCCTTCACCAGCAAGGTGATTATGACTTTTCATTCCCAATGTGCCTTCAGCTTTCATTGTACAAATATTGATGACCTCTCAGCTTGTCTATGACAGCAGATTTATGTTAGGTTACATGTAAATATTTACAGAAGTTTGTTGGGTTTTTTTAAATGAGAAATTTTTTTAAAAAGAATGGTCCTATTAAGGATAAATTTAAGCATTTCATAAGTGGTTATTAAAAATAAAAAGGAAAGGAGAAAAGACACGGGCTTATTAATCACCATCTCATCTCTTGATGTTATAGGAAACTTAATTATCTCATTACTTATGCTTTTCATGTGTTTCAAGTTTAAATGGAGTTTAGAAGGTCCTTACCATCAGGATTTTACTTGCAAAAAGTTGAGTAGTAGGAGCAAACTGTTTTTTCTAATGTTTTGGCCTTTTATTACAATATTTTTGATATCCAGAGGTTTAAGTGAGAGGAGTGGTGTAGGAATAGGACAAAGATACGGAGCAAGCAAGCAAGACGAGAATCCTGGCAGTCCATCCTCTGATTAACCAAAATTCTCTTTAAGACCATAATGGCACAAATCCACTGAAATACATTTATACCAAAGGCTAGTGGAAGCAAACCTACATTCTTGACATGCAGGCTGGACAAGGAACAATGAACAGATCAAAAACCTGCACACAGGAACAGACTCTGTATAATATATATGCTTTATTCATTTCACAGTCAACTTCTTAGAATCATTTTATAGGATCAAATGACAATAAAAATCATGAGGAAGAGTTTACAGTCTTTATATGTTCTTCCTGAGTGAAAGTAGTTTGTTTTGATGATTAAAATATTTAAACTTTTCTTACTCTTGAGTATCTTAGTGAGTGTAAAAGCTCCAATGAATGAAGGTCAAAAAATATCTTATTTTCCATATCTGATAATGACCACAGTCAAATAGAAAATGCATATCTAGAAGTCTGATAATGGTCAATTGCATATATTCAAGAAAAGCTGTAAGACAAAAGTATAGTGACATTTCACAAGACAAAGCTTTCTAGCTGCTAGCAACTCACAGGTCAGAAAAACTCACAGTCAAGAAATTAGAGCTACTTCTTTTTCTTGAAATTCCTCTGTTTACATGCTTTTTGACTTTTAAACTCAAGCATACAATTACATTCTGTATATTTATTTAATCCCTCTCATGTATATTATTAATCACTCAAATACTGTGAAGCAATCTGAAACAGTGCTCCAATCTCATACAGTTTCAGAAAGCAGAGAAATTGGCATGATTAAGTTTTGGACAGGAAAATCTTTCACAAGAAAACATCTTTCTGTTTCTTAGTTTCTCCATTCTTGCTTCCCTAGGGCATAGGAAACACCATCAACCCAAATAGTGGAAAACAGGAAATTTCTGCAGTCAGTTTTGACCTTTGAAGTCACTATCTCAGAAAACTATGTCCCACTGATGCCTGAATGATATAAAAGAGCTGTATTTCACTTCTAAACTATGTACTTTTAAAGAAAGAACAAGCAGTTTCTCAAAGAAGCTGCAGAGATGTCTCCAAGGAGGTGAAACCACCAGAGGAAAGGCTTTTAAAGTCCTTAGAAGCAGAAGAAACATACCCAGTCACTTAAGCCTCTACACTTTTTATCTCTTCATGCTTCTCAAAAGTGTTCATGCTTAAATATGTTAGAACCTATCTTAATTAAAAGGAAACAAATCTCTAGTTTTCTGAGTCTATGTATATATATGTATATATGGATATAATAATTGACCTTAACTGATAGATCATCTTGGGTCCAGATTATCAGGATCCATCTGGTGGATTATATACTTCACAGAAACCACGAGGCCTGACACTGATACACGTGTTCAAGTAGACAGCAGAATTTGCTGTCCACTGAACTGAAACCAAATGCAGCAGACAAGGTAAAACTGAAACTAAAACCCAGTTATTAGATGCAAACTCCTGGATTTTAAAGAAGAAAAGCAAATGGTGGAGAAAGGTTTGTTATTACAGTTGAGGAACGGTTTGCTAGCCATTTTTATCTGGAACTTCATGGAGAATCAGCAGTTAACTTCTTGGCCCTTTAGTCATTCACAGATCTACAGGGCTATATCCACCTTCACTGAGCCTCTATGCTGCAGAGATGCATCAGAACAGAAAGTCTTCTCTCATTCCTTCTGGTTAATAGGACTCTTGTAACCGCATTAAAGAGCTACAAGAGGGGGGTGTCACCGGGGAGAAAGAAGATTAGACTTTCACAGATATTTTCTACAGGTCAGAAAGTGCCATGAGCCAAGAATAACTATGTAATGCAATGCAGACCTCTTCCTCTACACATGCAGTGAACATTAATAACAGAGTTCATGGGTGCTTTAGGAGTTTGAGATATATCTATGATTGAACAGCAGGAAGGAGCTGAGTGTTCATGCTTAAGCATGATCACCTGCTAAGTATATAAACAGGAATCAGGCAGAATAAGTGTTTGCAACAGGCTCCTGAATGGGAAGCTATAGGGGTGTCAAAAAGCAAAGTAGAGCCTGGATGTCCCCTAACTTGTGGTAAAGATGTTTTTGATGGCTCTGAGATTTTTTTTTCTGTGGGGTTTTGGGGGTGTGTTTCTGACTTCTTACATTTCTTGTTTGTAAGGCAGGTTTAAAAAGTGCTGTCAGTTTCTTTTCCTGGGACACAGTGATGATAGTGTGAAGCACATGCAGCCTTTAGATGAGTTTACGCATCTGAAATACCTTGTCCTAGAAAAAGATAATGCATGTCTCTCTTTCCCAGGTGAATCCAGATCATTGTAGTAATTCAGAGGATGTTTTTACTTCACCAAGTACTGAGAAGAGAGATTGCCTTTTAGTCTTTCTCTGTCAGCTTTTCCTCTGTGCATCTGTTTCATGGGTTCAAGTGACAAAATGAATGGCACTTTATTATAGAGCTGTAACTGTTTCCTTCTCCTCATCACTTACTTGTGTAGATCAAAGTTACTGGTTACAATTAGCACCATTTTCACTATGAAGAAGAAAAGTAAAAGATTATTTTAAGATGATAGGGTACATAAGTGCTCCTGGCATGAAGTCTTTCAAAATAGCTATTTTATGCACTGAGAGAAAGCAGCTTAAAACTTTAAGGCTCTTTTTCATCTCAGTAAGATATGGGGTTTTTTTACTGTCTGCTGCTGGCTTATGAATGGTAATAATGATAGCATTATAGTGGCAATGAAACATAAGGGTTATTGACAGGAAACTCTCCATAGACATGATTAAACTTAGACACTCTTTAAAGCATGCCATTAGCAGGAGGCAAAACTTATGAAGATTTGAGGTTTTCTTTGGTTCAGATGGAACTCAAGAGCAGGTACCTTCAGGGCCACTAGTTGTCTGAGGATATGCTTTGTATTATGAAAAAGCTGAAGAAAAGGAAGATTAAGACTCTAGGCCTAAGAGAACTGGTTTGGTTAGACATTTTATGTTCCCAATGCTATGAGACAATAGATAAAGGGTTCTCACAAGTGAAAAGAGATAGGCCATTGAACCTTGTTCACTGCCAAGAAAAGACACTCTCCTCTCATATTTGAGTGTTTCTATTAAAAGCAGCTTTTTTGGTGTTTTGATTTTCCTGAGTCAATACAACAAACCAAGTGAACACATACCGAGTCTTGTAACTGACCCACTTCAAAACCTCAACACTTTTCTTTTTCAGCAGCACTTATGAAACAAAAAATCTCCAATTTTTGGTTGCTATTTATGTCAACTAGTATGCAAAATACACAGTGACATACAACAGTTATTTGTAGTTCCAGTTCTTTTCCTTATTGCCACAAAAGAATAAACAAGCTTAAAAAGAAGATTCCAAACAAAACAAAACAGTGAATTGTGTGTGTTGGCTAACTAATAATTCTTTTTTCAATTCACCAACAGAAAAGCCTGCTATGAAGTTGATGGGGAATGAAAGCTCAAGAATCAGAACTTTAACACTATTTCTTTTTGGCTAAAAGGACTGCTATATCTCTGTTACCATGGTGAATTTTGTGAAGAAAATCCAAGGGTTTTGAAAAAGTTTGTGGATGCAGACTGTTATTACATACTTTCATACTTGAATCCTCAATCTTTAAAATCCAAAACATTGTCTTGCAAGAGAAGGATGGATGTTGCATATGTTGTATGAGTGCATTTTAATAAGAAACATCAATAAATGACACACTGGGAAAATGCTGATTGAGAAGCCTAGAAAACTGCTGAGATGAGTTTGCATGGTAATTGCATCCTGCTATAGGTAAAGTTTCCCTTGTGAAAGAAATAACTCTGCATTTACATTAAGTGCGGAAATAGCTAATTCTCTCCAGCCTTACAGCATCATGGGTATGCTAGTCTGATCAATGTAAAGCAGAAACAATCTTACTCCTTTTGAGATTTCTCACCTCTGTGGCAGTTTTGACTATCCTGTTAAATATATTTTTAAGAATCCACTTCCAAATGTAACCTGAGGACAGGAAACTAACCTTGGAAGACAGAGGAAAGTCAAAGTATGAATTGTGGGTAGAAGGGAGAAAGAGGGGAACATCCTGGAAACTCTAATAATGAAGGGGAACTAATGTAACTACTGTTTCACTGTTACTTATCTTGTGTGACTTGCTACAGAGCAATATATGAAAGGCAAACCATTGTTGGTCCATGTGGCATCACTTGTATGTTTAAGAAATATGCTTAATTTTCTCTGCCTTTTGACCCTTTCTCTGCCCTGCAGTCACCTTTGATATTTCTACACTCAAATTTAATTACAGTCCTCAACAGTAAGTCAAAAAATTGTTTCATATTTACAAATAATTATTCTGGACAGCCCAAAGCAACCCATCCTTCAAAACTGCCAGAGTTGCTCAAAGCTTAGGGATGTTACAGACTAGCACTCTTTTACAAAGGCTGAGGTGATAACAAAATGTGTGTCATTGTGTAATGTTTGCATAGAGACAATAAAAAATCAGAGGAGTTTTTTATTTTTGTGAAAATAGCTTTTGTGGATTGTTTAGTAAGGCCTAAATATCTCCAAAAGGTCATGTATCTCTCCTTATCACAGTATCTCAAGATATGGGGTTTTTTTAAGTCTCTCATTAAGTGCCGCGGTCCGCAGTTGTGACAAGACAGGAAAGAACACTTTCACACCAATATGGTGAAGATTCAATACTTTTATTCTAACTGCGTCACCTGCCTATATAGTGGCCACAATCTGATAGCATGTATATCAACCACTCCCTTTGGCGTTCGGCTACAAGCATTCAAATAAAGCTCTAGGTTAATTGGTCATTGGCATTTGGGATATGTATTCCATACACGCCTCCGCCGCGGCCACTGCACGCGCTGCACACGCCGCTTCCACCCCGCTCCTCCACCCCACCCAAGGTCATCCTCTTCACCCTCTGCTCTTCAGGACAACCTCAAAGAGACACAGCACTTCATGCTGACCGAGGCCCAGCCAGACCCAGCATGGGGCTGTCCAATCCCCCAAAAGCCACCACACATCCTCTACAATTAAGCTATCATATATTCCCCTAATATAAATGAGGAATCAGCATTTGTGCTTCTCTAAGTTGATTAAAAGTAAAATAAAATAAAAGAAGTGTTAAACTGTGCTTGATTTCGGGATGCTACACATTTCCTGATGAACTGAATTACAGGAAATGTAGGAAAGGGTTCCATTAAAAATATCTCCAGCATGAACAGGGACAAGCTGCTACCTTCATATTCCTGAAGCCATCCGAACCAGAATGGCCCTACAGCCACAGTCTCACAGCTGTACAAGCTGTTTGGTAGCATCGTACCTGTAGGAGGGATTGGGACTCCTCATCCACAATGTCCCAGAGGGCTGTGATATCTGGCTGTTATCCTTTCTGCCTGCAGCAGGGTGGCTGTGATGCAGCTGGTGCATCAGGGAATTGGGATTTTGCCTTTTGGACTGGGAGAGACACCTGGCTTTCATTCAGCTGTGAGCCCCTATCTTACCCACCCACCACCCAAGCTCATGAAAGAAATCACCTCTCCAAGACACTATCAGTAACTTGAGAGTGGCTACAAAAGATGCATTTGGTCCCTCTATTCTAGACTCATGGGGACTTTTTCAGTAACTGCAGCTGAGTAACTTCATGAAACTTCTCTGCTATTTATTTCTTCTCCTTGTTCCATTAGAAACTGTATACATATAATTTCTTTCTATAATTTAATGTTCTCTGGAAGTAATTGAAGCATATGTACATTTTTATGACATACTAATAGCTTGAATAGGACTAAAACTGAAGACTATCTTACAAATGAAACCGAAGGCTGCTAATGAAAGGTCTCACTAGAGACAGAATGGAGAGAGGCAAGACTGAATTTCACCAATATAACTCTGAGCTGAACTGAGCTGGTCTACTCTCAAATGTAAGATTTAAAACTTTGGCCATTTCTAAAAAAAAGTATGTATCTATACTCTCCCCTACAGTTCTCGAGCTGGACTGGTGATATGAGGAAAGACTTCAATATATTAATTTTCTTCAACATTCTGAACTTTTAATTTTACAATATGTTCAGGACATTTAGAGTTTTAATACCCTGAAATTATGCTTTTTAAAAGTGGCAAATAATTTTGCAGAATTAATTTCTAGTAAAGCAGGTGAGAATACAGTACCCTTGGGAAAGCTAATGTACAACAGTTCTTTGCCTTTAGACTCATCTCTTCATAAGAAACCCCACTGATCACCATCTTAACATTGTCATATAGAAGCTAGTCACAGAAATTCTTTTTTCTATGCTTCATATTGCAACTGAACCGAGCAAGGATCAAAAGCAATCACTTCTAAAGGAGCGGCAGTTATTTCACTCCCACAATATTCTATCTTCTCTACTTGCCCTTTCTCCTTTCATCTCCCATTAAAACCTTGTTATTGTTGGGGTTTAGAGTCATCAGGTTTCAGCTAAGTAAAACCATGTCTTTCATTACAGATAACTACTCTTTTCAATGACCTCAAGATTTTTATGATGATTTATCCATCAGAAGAGGTGGAGAGGAAGGAAAGGGTATTCATCTAGATTCATATAAGTGATGATACAGAATTCTGGACACCATTCTGTCTTTAAAAAATTCTCAGCAGAAAGATTATCTTTCCTTTGACTTCCACAAGCTTTGACTAAAGCCCCAGTTGAGCAACAAATATATACTGTGCATTCCATCATTTTCTAATACAAGTCTCATTGGAATCCAAAACCTTTCTGCTTCTCCGGAGGATAACTGTTATAAGGAATGAGAAGTTTTCTCTCACTTCGAAGATTTAATACAATTTAATTTACCTGTCCATACAATTGCTTAGCAGCCTTCAGTCAGCGAAGACAGTAATGCTACTGTTAACCACAAGAAGAAGGAAGACTTGACAGCTGTCAGAGTGCTTAGGAACTATAGTCATGGCAGTCTGGTGAAGTTCCCACTGACTAGAAAAGGGGAAACATAACACCCATTTTCAAAAAGGGAAAAAAAGGAAGACCTGGGCAACTGCAAGCCTGTCAGTCTCACCTCTCTGACTGGCAAGATCATGGAGCAGATCCTCCTGAAGGCTCTGATAAGGCATATGGGAAATGAAGAAGTGGTTGGTGGCAATGAACATGGCTTCACCAAGGGCAAATTGTCCCTGACAAATCTGGTGGCCTTTTACAATGGAGTTACAGCATCAGTGCACAACAGAAGAACAATGGACATCATCAACCTGGACTTGTGCAAAGTGTTCAACGCTGTCCCACATGACATCTTGGTCTCTAAGTTAAAGACACAAAGATTTGATGGATCAGCCACTCAGTGGAGAAGGAATTGGCTGTCTGGTTGCACTCAAAGAGTTGCAGTCAACAGCTCAATACCCAAGTGGCAGTCAGTGACAAGTGGTGTTCGTCAGGAATCAGTACTGGGACTGGTGCTATTTAATATCTTTGTTGGTGACATGGACAGTGGGATTGAGTGTACCCTCAGCAAGTTTGCAGACAACACCAACCTCTGTGGTATGGTCAACACACTGGTGGGAAGGCATGTCATCCAGAGGGGCCTTGACAGGCATGAGAGGTGGGCCCATGATAAACTCATTAAGTTCAACAAGGTCAAGAACAAGACCCTGCACCTGGGTGAGGGCAATCCCAAGCACAAATACAGGCTGTGCAGAGTATGGATTGAGAGTAGTCCTGAGAAGAAAGACTTGGACATGCTGTTTGATGTTGAGAGTACAAGATGAGAGAGTTGAGGTTGTTCAGACAGGAGAAGAGAAGGCTCCAGGGAGACCTTATTGCAGCCTTCCAATATCTGAAAGGGGCCTACAAGAAAGCTGGGTAGGGACTTTATACAAAAGCATGTAGTGATAGGACAGTGACAAGTGGAGTCCCTCAAGGATCAGTCTTGTTTAACATCTTCGTCAGCGACATGGACAGTGGCATTGAGCGCACCCTCAGCAAGTTTGCTGATGACACCAAGCTGTGTGGGGCATCTGACACGCTGGAGGGAAGGGATGCCATCCAGAGGGACCTCGACAGGCTGGAGAGGTGGGCCCATGCCAACCTCATGATGTTCAACAAGGCCAAATGAAAGGTCCTCCATCTGGGTCAGAGCAATCCCAAGCACCAATATAGGCTGGGCAGTGACTGGCTAGAGAGCAGCCCTGAAAAAAAGGATTTAGGAATACTGGTGGATGAGAAGCTCAACATGAGCCAGCACTGTGCTCTTGCAGCCCAGAAAGCCAATCGTATCCTGGGCTGCATCAAGAGAAGTGTGGCCAGCAGGTCGAGGGAGATGATTCTCCCCCTCTACTCCACTCTCTTGAGACCTCACCTGGAGTAGTGCATCCGGTTCTTGAACCCCTATTGCAAGAGGGATACAGATGTGCTGGAGTGTGTCCAGAGAAGGGCTACAAGGATGATCAAGGGACTGGAGCACCTCTCCTATGAGGACAGACTGAGAGTTGGGATTGTTTAGTCTGGAGAAGAGAAGGCTCTGGGAAGAACTGGTGGCCTTCCAGTATCTTAAGGGGGCCTACAAGAAAGTTGGGGAGGGACCTTTTAGGCTTTTTAGGACTAGATGGAATGGATTAAAACTAGAGAGAGGTCGATTCAGGTTAGACATTGGGAAGAATTTCTTCCCCATGAGGGTGGTGAGACACTGGAACAGGTTTCCCAGAGAGGTGGTGGAGGCCCTGTCCTTGGAAGTTTTTAAGACCAGGCTGGATGGGGCTCTGAGCAACCTGCTCTA